>JAAGNO010006553.1:73982-87195 GCA_033439905.1 Ceryle rudis | reverse complement strand
GCAATCCCAGTTTGTATAATTTTTTTCCATATGACTATTTCTCCAGCCCTTTAATCATCTTAATGCCACTTTGTTGGATCATTTACTTTTTTTTCATTTTTCTTTTCAACTGGAGGGACCAAAGCCCCTTTTTTGAGGGTGGGGCATGGGGAAGGATGAAAACAAAAAGAAACACTAAACCCAAACAACCTGACAACATAAAAATATTTTTAGTAGGGTTTTTTAGGTTTTTGTTCGTTTGTTTTTCACTCAAACCCAAAACACTTCAGCATGAGAAAAAGTCTCAGTTGCTGCAATGTACAGGTGTGGCTGTACCTTACAATCCAAACATTGTCTTTTCAGGTCTTCATGATCTTTTTACATGATTTCAAATTTGGGTCCTGAAGTTTGGGGTGCAGTGAGTTAGTTTTCATATGAGTCCCCACTTGCTGCAATACTGTAGTTCCAACAACCTGATGAAAACAAAGAAAGGTTCATGTAAATTGGTCTTTTTTTCAGGCATCATGAAATATGAAAACCCAATCTTTTGGAGGTCATATGTTTCCTCTTGATTGTCACTACTTCAAAATATTTAAAGTCTATTTTCTTTAAGTGAACTGTTCCTTAGGAAAAGTGTATAATTTACCTAACGCCTTCTGTCATTTTGCTTGAGATAACATGTGGGCTGTGGTCAGGACTTGTTTTGTATAGATTATCCAGCAACATAGTACAAGAAATTTTTATATAGGTCTTTTATATAACATGTTATAGATTATATAGATGTTTATTATCTAGCTTCCCTTTCTCTGTGTCTCATGCATATTTTGATATTATATCACAGAATCATAGAACCATAGCATGATTTAGGTTGGAAACGGCCTTCTGCACTAATCCAACCTCCCTGTCACAGACAGGGACATTTTTCACTAGATCAGGTTGCTCAGTGCCCCATCCAACCTAGCCTTGAACACTTCCAGTGGTGGGGCATCCCTATCCACATCTGGACAACCTGTTCCAGTTTGTCCAGATAAATTTCTTCCTTATATCTTTCAGTCTAACATCTTTTAGTCTAAAATCATTGTCCCTTGTCCTGTCATTACAGGCCTTGGTAAAAAGTCTCTCTGTCTTTCTTATATCTCCCCTTAAATATACAGAAAGGCTTTAATAAGGTCTTCCTGGAGCCTTCTCATGGCCGAACAATCCCAACTATCTTAGCCTTTCTTAGTAAGAGAGGTGCTCCAGCTCTCTGTGCCTTTTTGTAGTCCTTCTCTAAACCTGCTGTAACAGGTCCATGATTTTGTTGCACTGCGGATCCCAGAGCTGGATGCAATACTCCATGTGGGATGTCTCATGGCTGGACTAGAGGGGGAGAATCACCTCCCTCGACCTGCTGGCCACTCTTCTTTTGACAAAGTTCAGGATACAATTGTTTTTTTGGGCTGCAGAGTTCATTTTTGCCTCATGTCCAGTTTTTCATCCACCACTATTCCCAAGTCATTATCCACAGGGTTGCTCTCAATCCATTCATGATGTTGGTGATTGCCTCGATCCAGGTGCGGGACCTTGCACTTGGACTTGCTGAACTTCATGAGGTTCTCATGGGCCTAGTTCTCCAGCCTGTCAACATACCATGGGACAGCATTTTTTCCTTGAGTCTGTCAATTGCACTGCTCATTTTGATGTCATCTATAAACTTGCTGAGAGTGTACTCAGTCCCACTGTTATGTCATTGATGAAGATATTAAATAACATTGGCCCAAGTATGGACCCTTGGGGACACTACTTGTTACTGGTTTGCACTTGGACATTGAGCCATTGACTATAACTCTTGATTGTGGCCATCCAACCAATTCCTTGTCCTTCTAACCGTCCATGCATCAAACACAAGTCTCTCCAATTTAGTGAGATGGATATTGTGAGGGATTTCATCAAAGGACTTACAAAAGTCTACACAGATAACATGAGTAGCTCCTCCCTTGTCCACTGATGCAGCTCTTCTAAGAACATCTCTTCTGGGGAGTTATACAGGCCCTGAAAATGAACCAGGGATAAACCAGGCCATGAACCTTTTAAGTGTGTAGTACAACACTGGATTCTATCCATATTTAATTATGAGAAGCTGTCAGTCACATGGCTATAAGAAGAATATAGAGCAATACACGCTTGCCCTATACCAATAATGTGGTTAATGCGAAACAGAGCAAGGGTTCTGGTTTTAGGCTTTAACCAGTTTGAGAGATGTGGACCATTATAAAAGACTCAAATGACTACAAATCACTGCTGAGATTCTTACGAGATGTGAGAAGCTGAGAGCCTCAGAGGATTTACTCATAACAGGCATTTAGGTCCTAAAGACTGATGGATATGTCATTTTGCCTGAATGCATCAATGCCAGTAAGAAGGGCAAATCTGAAAATTATGTCATCATTCATTGGAGAAGTAGTTACAGTGTGACATGTCAACAATCTTGATTCAACCTGCCATCCAGTGAGCTGCGCATCAGGGTTTTTAATTTATTAAAATGGCTGGTTTATTTTTCCTTTTAAAAGGATTTTATAAACAGCACATTTAAAGGCTGATATTGAGTGTCTTTTGCTTCATTAGTTTCTTCCACCGTATGTCTTAGAGCAAGGCAGGGAATTATAAGGCCATTATAAGGATCATAACTATTGCTGTCAATAAAACATACAAGGATGAATTCAGAAAATAGTTCCCTCTGGGTCCAACTGGTAAATAAATTTGATTTTTTTGATGACCTTTCTATCTTTCTCTACAGTGAGGATTAGGTTGGGACTACTCTAGACCCAGGTTTCCAAGATGATAGCATCTTTTTCCACCTAGTAATTTTGTCCTGGGAGGAAGAGAAGTAAGACATTTCTCTAGGCTTTCTTGCTGTCTGACCACTTGATCAGAACTAAAACTAGGAAACATTTCAGATATCTAGAAACTGCAGACCAAAAATCTGTATATCCCAATGTGCACTGACTCTGGCAAGTTCTGGATTCATGACTTTTCTGCAGAAATCACTTACTGGGCAAGTAAGTGATACTAAAGTACTAAGACTCTTGGGATTACTTTAGGGAGTGAGGTATCATCCTACGGCATGTCACAATGGAGTCAATACTCTGTACACCTCTTAACCTCTGCTACCTAGTACCTGCAGTTGTAGGTACACAAGGTTCATCCCAGCCCTATGGTCCCAGAATTTTACTGGAGTAGCCAACAATCCTGACCTTTTCAGAAGGGAAATACTTGAATTTCTTTCATTTGGAAATATTTATTACTTAAGTATTTCTAGTCTATCAAGTAATATACTACATCAGAAGGTGAAGTTGATTTTGGTTTTGTCAGAAAATGACAAAACTAATTCAGGTAGTATTGATTTTAACATTTCACCAGCCTTTCGACTGGTTTGGTGAACCAACCCTTTGAAATCTCCCCAGTGTACCAAATGCAGGGTTAAAATCCAGGTAGCACACTTGAACATTTTATCACTGAGGATGGGAAGAGCAAGATCACCTAATCTTCCTTCGGCTCATGTGGGATGACTGTACCTTTTCAGAGAGGCAGCTGGCTCTTGATCCCTGGTGTCACTGTGCAGTTCTCAAAGTTCTCACTGAGCCTGTGGTGGGACATTGTTTTACTCAAACTTGGGGCGACTGATCTGCAGCGTGGAAACTGAGTACCTGGACAATGAGTTATCAGAAAGAAGAATGTAAGAATGAAAACATGAGAGAAGCCATAAAATATCAGAAAGCTTCAAAAAAGTATAAATTTTATATAGGACTTTCATAGCTCACTTTATTAAGGTCAGCAATGTTAGAGTAATCACTGGACAAGGGACACTTCATTCTGTCTCTGCTCAGTCAGCTGGATGGTGATGCTGGATGGCAGCCAGTAACTGAGCCCTTGGATTCAGCTATTTTCTTTTCTTCTTTTTAGCGTCACACTTAGAAAATTAGATTTTGAAAATGAAATTAGATTTTTGAAATGAAAAATTTAAGATAAGGAGAGAAAGAGATGGTATACAAACTATCTTCTTTCAAAATCTTTTTAGTGATTAATATAAATGTGGAAAAAAAAAAGCAATCAAACCTCTGTATTGTTTTTGGTTTTCACACAAAGTGTGAAACATCAAGGATCGATTCTTGAATAGTTGTCTTTCCATTTCTTCTTCATCATACACCTGCCAAAAATTTATTATACACTTGTACAGTAGAGTTCATATCCCTGATCACCTCAGACTTGGGTCTAGACATCTCAGGAGTGGTTACTGCATGTTGGAAAGGATTTGTGTTAGAGCAGCATTAGAGAACACACTGACAGTCCTAGGTGATGTGGTGGGCTGGGGCAGCATGTCTGTAGCAGCATGAATGCAGCTCACTTGGCATTTGCTTTCCCCGTGTCATTGGCTGGGATCATGCTTTCAGGCACAAAAGCAGAGTTTCATTGGTCTTCTGCAGGACTCTTCAGGCATGTGATTGGGAAAAAAGACCTGAAATATGTTACTGCACTGTATGGCTGAAAACTGAGCCAAACCCCAAGTCTGAACACTTCCAACCAGAAGAGTTGTTTCCTCTGCTCAGCAAAGCCTGTGCTAGATTGCTCTCAAGCATTTGAGCTCTCCAGATCTGCTCTGGACCCAGATACAGAGAGGTTGCAATGCTGAACATGGCATGGAGGCAGCTGTGCCTTTCTGTACTGATGCATGGCACAGTGTCAGTGGTCATCAAGGCCAAATTAAGTGGCAAAACTGGTGTTTGGCACCTCAAGGATTTCCACCAGGGTATTGACCAAATTCACTACCCCTCACCACTTTGCCTTTGCTTCTATGCAAAGATTCAGTACTAAGTACAAGATTTGAAAGCACAAATTCTAAGAGCGTGGTAGTTTTCCCTTCTCTAAAAAAAAGAAAACCCACAGGAAATCAACAGTCCCCTAAATAGGAAAAAATCCCTTGAAAAACCTCACAGTAATCTCCTTTTCCTGATTTGGGGACTGCCTCTTGATTTAAGCACGTCTGGCTGAGGTAATGCTGATGAATTATCTTTTTTAACTGCACAAGGCTTCAGTGAGACTGCTGAACACTGCCAAAGGCAGAATTCATTGGGAGACATTAAACAGTAAAGTTTAATACATTGAAAATGAGTTTTAAATTGATTAAGGTTTATAAACAACAAAAGCTTGGGTTTTCAATTTTTCCAAGTTTGTTTTTACTTGTTCCTTATGAAAATTAATCTATTTCCTCACAAGTCTTTCTTTTTTTGTTTTTTTTGGGTTTTTTTTGGTACCTTTTATAGGTTGGCTTGATTGCTGTCAATTCATTTCTTTTAATGTAAGCAATTAAACGGTTGATCGTTTTGCTGGCTTTCAATTATCTTCCTGCTTGACAATTGCTCCAGCTGTAACTAATTTTCCTTCTCTGTGTTCATAATCCCAGTCACATCAGCTGTGTCTTGCAGACAATGGGAATGTCAAGTGTTAGCTGAGGTGAAGGAGATGGAGTCTGTGAGGAGGCAGTGTTTGGGGGTTTGGTCTTGCTTTGTGATCCTGATCGGTTTTGCTGATGTGAAAGGAGAGATGATCCCAGGGGTAAAGGATGATGTTGCTGAGACTGTGAGCAGACTTCATGGTTGTCTGATGAGCTGACAGATTTATGGCAGTCAGGTGGATCAGCCCCCCATGTCTTGCTATATGTTTATGGGGAATTTGCCAGGAATACCCAATGGATAGAGGACTTTATGATTTATAATTTGGGCTCAGAGCCCACAGAACTGTTTCTGGAGAACCTGAACCTAACTAAGAGCTTTGAGGAAACAGGAAAGGATGGAAATAACTCAAGAGTCCAAAGCCTCAAGCCTGGGATAAGGACTGAATTGACAGTTTCTCTTCATACTGGCATAGAATCATTGAATCATAGAACGATTTGGGTTGGAAGGAACCTTTAAAGTTCATCTAGTCCAACACCCCTGAGGGGAGCAGAGACATCTGTAACTAGATCAGGTTGCTCAGAGCCCCATCCAGCCTGGTATTGAATGTTTCCAGGGATGGGGTCTCCACCATGTACCTGGGCAACCTGTTCCAGTGTTCCACCATCCTCATAGTAAATTATCCACAGAAGAGGACTAGTAGAGGCATTCGGCTTCCTGGGTCTCACCTGCCATTTTTTTATAGCATGGAGCTCTGCCCAGAGTAGTATCAGCTTGTTCAGAGCCAGCTGAAGGCTCTCTAACATAGAACTGTCTACTCTGATGGAGATGAAAGTTCCATCCTCATATTTTTCCCTCCTTTCATTTCTCCCCTAACTGCCACTGGCTGCTGCAATTACTTGGAAACCTTCAGTATTGTTTTTCAGGGTAAAGCTTAGAGAGATGGATTCTCAAGGCTGCCCAGGGAGGTTGTGGAGTCTCCTTCTCTAGAGACTTTCAAGACCTGCCTGGATCTGTTTCTGTGTGACCTGCCCTGGGCGATCCTGTTCTGGCAGGGGAGTTGGACTCCATGATCTCCAGAGGTCCCTTCCCCTAATATTCTATGATTCTGTGTTTCTATGAAGTTCATGTTTTAGAAACAACTTATGTCAATTCTACTTACACTTAGAAAAAAAATCCGAGGACTCTTCTCTATGAAGGGTTTAATTATGGTCAAACTTCCCTGTTCCTCCCGTTTCAACTGTCTGTGGTGTTGTAAATACTTAATATTGAGCATAGCCGTGATAACTGAAGACAGCGTGACTACACAGGGTCCTACAGGCAAAAGAGGTTGTCAGACTGGAGCTTACACTTCTCTGAGCTCAGAGCAAATGAGAATTAGGGATATCACAACAGCTTTGGATATCACAACAACTTTGCCTTTTCTACCTGTGCAAGGCACTGACTACCCTTTCATTGCTTGCTGGGGACACCTGTGCAGCAGATAACTCTGTCTTAAGGGCTGAAGGGAGTTACAAATAAACTTGTGCCTCAGAGCAACATGCTGTCAGAGAATTCTGCTGTCAATTGCCCCATGCAGAAGCCCTTTTTCATGAATCTCAGAAGAACAGTTTAACTCTAAAAATGGTTGTGAAGGTTCCCTAAAGAATTTGTGCAGCTGGACTGAACACCCCCACCTCCCACCCCAATACTAGAAAACCTATTAAACAATGGGAGCAAAAAGTAAGCAATTGGAATTGGACCACGGGGGTTACCAGAGACAATTTGTAATAGTGTTTCACAGCCAGAAGAATGCCATTAACACTGTTTCTCACTATAACATGGGCCATGGGAAAGATTTGCTAGCAGTGGGGGAGAATCTTCATATAGAATGAAGAAAGATCTTTTCTCAGCAGTTTTCAGACAAATATGAATGTAATTAATGTAAAATAATACATTAGTTTTACTACGTCAGGCAACTCTGTGAGAAATGCGGTGGAGACAGTCTTGCCATTTCCAATACAGTCAGACATCTCAGAAGAATACTCAACATGAGACCTATATAGTGGAGAAAGAAGTAGAGGTAACAGAGAGAAAGCAAAAAGCAGTTGTTTCCAGAGAAGTATCTCTCATGATAGACAGAGGTATCTGTCTGAAAACTGAAGGCGGGTCTGACTCCTATGTGTTAATATGTTCAGTGAAATATTCTATGCAGTGGAATATTTCACTCATATAACTCATAATATTTCATTTCTGAAAGGTAGCAGAGGAAAGTCAGCCTCTGTCTTACATTTTGTCATCAAGTCCAACTGTTAACCTGACACAACCAAGTCCATCCGAGTAAGTCCCTCAGCACCACATCTGCATGTCTTTTAAGTACCTCCAGGGATGGTGACCTAACCACTTCCCTGGGCAGCTTCTTTGACAGATGGACTTGACCCCTTAATCTAACTAGTGGTAGTTTGTACAGGCTCCAAAGGAGGTAAAGGATTAAGCCATAAATGAGCCAAGAACATCTCCATTTTTAATTTGTTTTCTGAAAACACACAAAGGAGCAGAGTGACACAATGAACATCGATGCATAATAGCTTTGAACACTGATCATGTGGTTAATGAATGAATAGCTAGTGGCTTTTCTGAGACTTTTTTATCAAGGAACAAAGAAATTTGTGGGTACAAGGAGTCTCATGCTTATGTTTTCCATTGCATGAGATTTGACTGTAGGCTGACCATTTTATTCCATAAATATGACAGCCTAAGTGAGCCACCTTTCATCTCTCCTAGCTAAGTAGCCTAGCTGTTTGGTGGTGATCTCCCCTTGAGTTGGAATGCCTCTCAAGGTTGCTCTTCAATGCACAGAAGTTTTATCAGTGGCAGATTTTTGGTAAGAGACTAATATCGTGCATAACCTTGTGGTATGGTAATTTTGATTTTATCTGGTAACTTTGATTTGTGTCCTGGCAGTTTTGAATCAATGTTCAAATCATTGTGCTGTACGGTAATAGAGTGAATCTTGACATCAAACTTTGTTAAGTTGCACTTTTACAAGATCATATTAAAACCACTTTTGCTAATACCTTTGACTGTGGTTCTTTAAGTGATCCAAATCACTCATTCACATTAAATTGGCATAATCACCAAGATGGCAAATAGTATCACTGATTACTTATGGAAACATGAAATAAGTCCAACTCCCAAATTCTCAGAAGAATAAGGTTGTAATCACTGGCATGACTGGAGTGCTATTGAAGAACAAATAAAATTAGCAAGAGGAAATTTTAAAAACAGTACAGCAAAAGGAATTCTCTGTGAGATGTTAGGCACCTGCCTAGAAGCCACTTGTCAGGATAGGAAAAAACATAATAGAGAGAGGCAAGATCTGAGAAAGGAATTAGAAGTCAGAAAGGCAGCTGAGTTATTCCTGTCCCTGCAAATTGAATAGCTAGAGAAGCAGCTACAGGAGAAAAAGGAGAAAACACAGAACTTGGAAGAAGAGATTAAAGTGATGCTCATACATCACTTTACACCCTGCATCACCCTAACCCCATGCAAATTAGGAAACTAATAGTGTCCCCAGAGGACTGGGGTGTGCGAATTAGGAAACTAATAGTGTCCTCAGAGGACTGGGGTGGTGATATTTGGGGTGATCCTGATGATTATGATGAGAGAAATTATGACCCCTTGTTGCCTTCATATTCCTCTGAATATGAGACTAGACCCATCACTAAAGCAGAATACATTCTGATTCCAGTTGGTCCTCAATGACACCTGGTGAAATTTCTAATGGTTCCAGGGACCAAATTTCAATATTATCATAACTCAGACAGGAAGCCGAGTATCCGATTTGGATGGCAGGGAGTTAAAGTCACTGGAATAAATGGAGCAAGTGGTATTTGCCAAACCATGAAAGTTAATTTATGGTACCTGAGTGAGAAGCACATGTCATCTATTTGCTTTGTGGTTAAAAAGCACAATATAAATACATTGGGTTTTGATGGCTTGGCTTGACTTGACAAAACTGGCACTTGCCAGATGGCAGTGTGAGGTTCTTCAGTACAAGTACTGACCCCAAATCAGGTAGAAATTGGGAAGCTGAAGTGTCTGTGCAGCCCCTGCGCTCCCTGATTCAAAAATTACCAACGTACCACAGTATCTGACTTCCTTTGCAGAAGAAAAAGGAATTTCTGATGTAATAACGAACTTGGAAAAAACAGTACATTTTTTCCAGGTCTCACTCCTCATACAATTCATTTGTATGGACACTGAAAGCCAGATGGGATACGACATCTGACAATAAATTACCGGTGCCTAAATGCCAACACAACTATGCTAATGGCCCCAGTACCTAATATTACAACTTTCACAGCCACACTACAAGCAGCAACACATCCATGGATGGCAATGCTAGATGTCAGAGATAAGGTTCTTTATGGTCCCTTTGCAGGAGGAAAATAAAGAAAAATTTGCTTTTACTGGGGAAGGTATAAAAAATACCTTCAGCAGACTCCCACAGGAGTATAAACATTGCACTGATTTTGACTGGGATAGAGTTAATATTTCCGTATGAGCTTGTATGGGACTCTGTTTTGGATTTATGCTGGAAACAGTGTTGATAATAGAATGATGGTTTAGTTATTGCTGAGCAATGGCTTACACAGCGTCAAGGCCTTTTCTGCTCCTCACACCACTTTAGGGGTAGGGGTGAACAAGAAGCTGTGAAGGGACACAGCTGGAAGAGATGACCCCAACTGACCAAAAGGATATATGCCAGACAATGACATCATGCTCAGCGTATAAAGCTGGGGGAAGAAGGAAAGAGAGATATTTAGAGTTATGGTGTTTGTCTCCCTAAGTCACCGTTAGGTATGATGGAGCCCTGCTGTCCTGGAGGTGGCTGAACACTTGTCTGCCGATGGGAAGAGGTGAACGAATTCCTTGGTTTGTTTTTCTTGTGTGTGTGGCTCTTGCTTTACCTCTTAAACTGTCCTTATCTCAACCCTTGAATTTTCTTTCCCTCTTTACCCTTCTGATTCCCTCCCCTATCCCACCAGGGCAGGGAGTGAGCGAGCAGCTACATGAGGCTCAGCTGCCAGCCAGCGTTAAACCAAGACAACCTTTACCCGCAATTGCTCTTGCTGTGTTTGCTGGACTTTTACAGCCAGTCTCACTTCCTCAAGATGGGAAACTGTACCAGTATATAGCTGATATTCTAATGAGAGGGACCTCACCTGAAAAAGGGGGAGAAGTGGCACACAGAAGTTGAAGTTCCACCTGAAAAATGTCAGGGACTGAGCAAAGAAGTAAAATTTTGGGTACTTTGTGGATTGCAGGTAGTGTAGCAATTCCACCAGACACATTGAGTAAATTAGAACAATTCCAGATGCCCCAATCTAGGAAAGAATTACAACAGCCTATGGGTACTTTGAGGTACTGAAGGAAACATGGGCCTATATTTTCTACCATCTATCACCCCCTGTACTCACCTCTATGAAAAGGAAAACCATGGAAACGGAAAAAAGAACATGAAAAGGCAGTCAAAAGCCTAATACAGGAGTTAAAAACACATTTAAACTCAATTTAACTCAACAGCATTTAAAAAAACAGAACAGTGCTATTCTGAGTGGGAAAAGGGACTTTTGCCTTTAATCCAAGGGGTTAAACAAGCTGAGCCACTAAGGGGTAACCCATCCAGAAAAGTCCCACCGAGACTTTGGATTTTTTTGCCTTTCCAGGAAAACTGAACAAAATGTTTGTCATTTGGAAATACATCCTGATGAAACCCCTGAGACTGTACTTGCCTATGTTGGAAATGGATTTATTTGTATGAGAACCCTTTGTGATTCTATATTTATAGACAACATTACCGTAGAGACATAAAATCACTCAAATATCTGTATTTGTAATTTTACAAAAAATATGGGATGCAACTTTAACTGTTTAGCTCCATCCACAACCCCATAATCTAACTATACATCATATCAAGATTTATTGCCTACCCCTGTTGAAATGAATCTCACATTGGTAAGGCAACTGTTGCAACATGATGACCTGAGTCAATTGCTAAAATACATCCAGAGCAACAGCCAAAGAACCTGATTACCATCCATCACGATGCAGAGAAGATACACCATGTCCTAGAATGAGTGAAGAAAGATGGAGAACATCATTGGTGGGAAATTCTTTTTGGATAGTCACCAACAGCAACTGGAATTTTGAATTTGCTGCATAAAATTGAAGTTTTGTTAGTTTTGACCTTTATATGTCTACTGATTATAATCATTCTGTATGTCAAAGTTTGGCAAAAGAAGAACCATATTATGTCAATCCAACATTTAAAACATACACAATCAACGGATTCTATATGTGAAATGGTATATAACTAATGTCAATTGTGATAATTTATCAAATAATTCTATTCTTATCACCAATCTGCAATATGTCACGTATTTATGACATAGAGACAAGAGATAACTGTAATATCACTAAATGAGTTGATAAAGTGGATTGACTGTAGTCATGGGATGCACTGGACACTTTACCCAAACTAGTGGTAGAATAGTAAAGGCTCCAAAGGAGGTAAAGGCACAGTTCCTTGGGCAGCCTGTTCCAGGGCTTGACAAGCCTTTCAGGGAAGAAATTTTTCCTAATGTCCAACTGAAACCTCCCCTGGTGCAGCTTGAGGCCATTTTGTCTTATCACTTTTTACTTGGGAAAAGAGACCCCCACCCACCTCACTATAATCTCAGGTAGTTGTAGAGGGTGATAAGGTTTCCCTTAAGCTTCCTTTTCTCTAGGCTATACAACCACAGGTCCCTCAGATGCTTCTCACAGACTTGTGCTCTTAGACCCTTCACGAGCCTATTGCCCTTCTCTGGACACACTCCAGCCCCTCAATGTCCTTCTTGGAGTGGGGGGTCCAAAATGGAACACAGTACTTGAGGTGAAGCCTCCCCAGTGCTGAGTACAGTGGGACAATCACTTCCCTAAGTCCTGCTGGCCACACTATTTCTGATACAGGCCAGGATGCTGTTGGCCATCTTGGCCACCTGGGCACACTGCTGGCTCATGTTCAGCTGGCTGTTGATCAGCACCCCAAGGTCCTTTTCTGCCAGGCAGCTTTCCAGCCACTCTTCCCCAAACCTGTAGCGTTGCGTGGGGTTGTCGTGACACAAGTGCAGGACCCGCCATTTGTCCTGTTGAACCTCATCCCACTGGCCTTGGCCCATCAATCCAGACTGACCAGATCCCTCTGCAGAGCCTCGCTACCTTTGAATAAATCAACACTCCTGCCCAACTTGGTGTCATCTGCAAACTTACTGAGGCTGCACTCAATTTCCTTGTCAAGACCACCAATAAATAAATTGATATTGAAACATTGAAACACTGATATTAAACAAAACTGATACAGCAATGTTGGTAAAAACCAGCCTTATTTAGATGGTAGCACTTTGGTTGCTCTTGGGTCAGACTTGACGTGACTGATCCCTCTGCTTCTAAAACCTACGTATGGAAGAAGTGCAGTGAGTCAGCTGTTAGTGTCCTGCAGAGCACTGCATTAAACCCACAGATGAATAAAGCTCCTGTACAATTTGTCTCAAGAGGGGTCTGTGCAAACCTGATGCACACAATAACTCCTATTTCAAAGAGAATTTTTGGTGTTCCACCTGATATTTTTTTGAAGGTCTTTGCGGGAGAATCCACAGTGGACTTCAACACGGATTGATGTGATCTAAGGTGAAGTCATTTATTAAAGCACACACACCGCTTATATATCATTTCTCTATCAGTACACGAGCTACATTACATTGCTATTGGCTACATGCCCT
>JAAGNO010006553.1:33472-65914 GCA_033439905.1 Ceryle rudis | reverse complement strand
CCAGCAGCAGACACTGTCTGTGAAAACAGGCTGCTGACTTCAGAAAGTGCAGTGAGTTAGAAGAACTGAGCTGAAAAACAAAATCACAGAACAGAAACAGCTCTGTTCTCACCCAAACCAGGACAGATAGCAACTGGGCAAGGCTGACCCACCACAGTTCCCCATGATATGGCACTCTCTGCACCTGTACTGGTCTTGTGCTGCCAAACCAGGAGGAAAGTTAGACCTCTCCTTGCTTGATGAGAGCATGGAGGCAGGAAGTTGACTTCAGCTCAGAGGAAAGTAACTGGGTAAGTTCTGGGAAGACCAAGTTTCCTCTGGGGCTCATTACCACCAGCACCCCACATCTTGCTCAGCTAACCAAGTTCTTGGGACCTGGAGCATCCCTGCATGTTGGTCCATGTCCTTCTCTCCTCCCACCAACATATCTTGTTGGAGGCAAACCTTGTTGAGAGAGCCCTTGGTGTTGCCTGTGTCCCTCCCTTGTGCCCTGCTTGTGCCCACAGTGGATGAGCGAAAGAGAACCAGCCCAGTGGAAGACACTTCTGTGTGGAATTTGTCCCTATCTGTACACAGAGAGCACTGAAAGCAGAATAAACCCCACACAGACATCCTCTCCTAGCTATGGAAACAACCTCTGTGAGTGGGGCACTGCTGCTGGGCAGCTGCCATGCCTGTGGGGTGCAGGAATGACATCATAGTTGGGTGCATCCCTGATGGGACCATGCATAACAAAAGTGGGTACAGATGTACAGGTAGAGTATTTAATCTCCTGAGTTTTAATTATATGAATGAATGTTAAATTTCTTATTGCAGTGTGCCTATATTTCAGAAACTCCTGAAAATATGATCACCAGATTGTGCTGTAGGAAATGATACTTCAACACTGTAGCAGCAGTGTAGCTCGACGTGATACCTCACAGGAAGAAAGATTAATTTATTTAAAACACAACTAATTTCAGTCTCTCACATTCACAAGCATTGAGATGGTTTTAAACAACCTGCCCAGCATTCAAGCTCTAAGTCACCTGTATCCAGGTAGTCTGTCCAGGATTGTTTGCAATGATGTGGAGGACAAAGAAATCAGTTTTTGAGACCCTCTCCACATTTCCTGGCTCTTAGGCATGTGTTAGTGGTTTTGGATGTGTCTCATTATACCATGCAGGAGATGACAGCGAGTAATCTCTTTATCCTGTCTCACCGCTGTGAGTCATCGGGATTTAGTCACTGCTTCTGTTTCAGAGATGGCTGTCACAAGAAATTGCAGGAAGTTTTGCGCTAGGATCTCAATGACCTGCTACTGTAGGTGTCAGCAGCATATGCTGTTTTGCAGCCCTTCTTCTTCTGGTGTTTTGCACCTGTGCATTCACATTCAGTCTACATTCCTATCAGTATAAACATCTCTTCTACAGTTTATCACAACCCTCGAAGATTCCCGGGCTTCCATTTTCTAATGCTTTGTAGGCAAGTTGGTACATGCTGACAGAAAGATGATAGCTATCTCTTATGATTCATAATTTTTCATCTCACAAATCTCCCAAGCTCCCTAGCATTTCAGCAATATACTACAGCAAACTTTCCTCCTTCCTGACCCAGCATTACAGTTTATTTCCTTCTACAAAATGATTTTTTCTATAAATTCTAATCCGATCCTGATATTCTCTCTGCTTTACTGAATTATGGTGTGCTTTATAATGTGCCTTGCTACTTTCTCATCCTCCTTTATTCACTTTATATTACCCCTGTTCATCTAAGACAAAAAGTTTGAGAGGAAAAGGAAGAGACATTTGCTGTTGGTAGGACAGACAAAAAGAAATCTTTTGAGTAATGGAAAAAAAGTATTGTATTCATTTCTAAATAATAATATTTTAAATACTCCTTCTGCAAGTTGTCATAGTAGTCTTTCACTGCCCCTGTAGCTGCATACTTATCAAGGGCTAGCTAATCAGAACTTTATTTATTACATTACAAATTTCACCTGACATCGGTTAGAGACCTTGATCCAACTTCTCTGTGCAGCTTTCATAGTTGGGAATAACATCTGACCCTATCCTGAGATTAAGAGCATAATGATCAGTCACAAACAGTTAAAGCTCAGTTCCACAAACCCCAGTTATGAGAAAGTCAGGGTGTTCAAAGGAAAAGTAAACTTTTCAAGAATGAGGGAGACATTTCTAATAAGCTCACATTAATTAGAAGAAACATAGCTCAAACTATAGTTTCTGATTCACAAGCCTGTTAGCTGTTTCCTGTGGTCTTTTGGGGAATTTGGTCTTTCTTAAGGTCTTTTATTTATTGTTCCCATGCAAATGTTCCTCTGAAGTTGACATGTTGTTCCAGTTTCCCATTTTCCTGGCAGCATTGCATCTTACAGCACTGTGCAGAGCCCAAAGTCATCTTATTGGGATGCCTGGATGTAGGGTCTCTTGGTGCAGCTCTCATGGCTGATCTCTTCTTTTGCACATGATGGGGGTGACACAAGGCACCTAGTGGCCTCCATGGATAGGTCCGTAGCCCTTGGGCACATTCCAGTGTTTTCACACCACACCCCATTTTACTGACTGACTAACCAAATGAACCTCTCCTGTCCCAAACACATTGGGGCTTATCCAACAGCCTTGTGAAGCCAGGGCCCCCCAACCTGCCTTTTACTGTTATTACTTTCCATTCCCCTTTAATGGTCAGTTATTCTTTTTTTCTTTTTAAAGAATGTTTTAGTTATAAGATACAGACACTTACATGGATATAGACTCAATTAATATATATTCATACATGTATATTTATACACATGATAAATATATAAATACACAAAAGTAGATAGAAGGCAGTAAAAAAGTGCAACCTTGACAGCTAGGTAGAGGCAGTTTAGGGCTTATATGAATTTTTATAGCATTGCCTAACAACCATTTGGAAGTGCCCATGATGGACAGCACAGGCAAGGACATCCGTAGGTTGCATATATGAGTATAACAACATTAACTCATTGAACAGGCACCTTGCTTCAGAATTAGATCTGCAGAATTGGTCTCTCTGGTATCCTTTACTGCTACAAATGTAAGCAGTGCTTTGTTGTTATGAAAGGCACATACAACCAGAGAGAGCAGAGGATGAACATCATTGAGTGCCTGTGTGATACAGGTACAGATTGGGGGCCAGACTGGGTCAGAGCATAGATCATCTCCCTCTTGGCCTACGCACACTGATTTCCTGCAGATGGAAGCCAGTATGCGTATGTGGGTGGCCACACAGATCAGCATGAGCTCCTACAAACCCCAAAGCATCACTTTGTTCAGCTGTGCCTGGGGATTTTTAGTCCCTATCAGAAATATACAGCACCTTGCCTGGGAGGTGATACAGGATTTATCATCTGGCTCATGGTAGGTCCCACAAATCCTTGTGGCTCAGATGTAGTTCATAAGGGTCCTACATTTCCTAATATCCACTACCCAAAACCTCAAAGACTTTATGAACACTTCTCTCTAAATGTAACTTCAGCAGAGCTCAGGAAATATTGGGCATGAGCTCAAAATTGTCTACTGGATTTAGCACCTTCTTTTTTTCCATGTGAAAGCATTATTTTAGTAAGATTAGGGAAAACAAACAAACAAACAAAACCACACAAAAAACAAAACAAAACAAAACAAAACAAAACAAACAAACAAACAAAAAAAAAAAAACAAAAAAAAAACCAAACAAACAAAAAAAACCCACCAAAAATGGGAATGAGGCCAATGGTAAAGTAATAAAGGAAATTTGTAAGAAGGGTATCCAGTTTTAACGTGAATCCTAAACTGTGTGCTGTTACGTGTGACTGCAGTCTGGCACTACTTTTAATTCATATTCTTGAGCCCATCAAGGAAAGCAGAGTAAGCCATGCATTACTGTAGTTTTTCTCTTGACATTTCTGTATCCATCAGGCTGTTTCAAGTCACCTGAGAGTCATTTCACATTATGACTGTTTTCCTTTAAGTTAGGCCGAGTAAAGTCTGGACAATTAAAATTAACTATTCAACAAAAACAAAGGCTGAAATGTGATCAAGTTTGCCTGGCTTGTTTGTTTGTTTTTCTCCTCTCTAGGCACTTCAGCTCCCCCAGATCTGTCCTCCTCTTGTGTATGGTACTTTGAAAGGCAATGACAGATTGTAAATTCAGCCCAAGGTTGCTGAACCATTCAGTAGAGTCAAGGGAGGCCTGATGAATTTCTTTTATGTGTCCTGCATAAACGTGTATTATACAGTCGTTAACAATGTGAGTGATAGTCTGAAGTTTGTTGCAGTTTTGGTACGATCATTCATCATACCTCTGTTTATATGGAAAATCTCTGCACCTCCTGTCAGTTACTTAGATGCCATTCTGCATTATCTAGTATTCTTGAGCTAAGACAAATCCTGGCCATATGTTTGTCATGTGGACAATAAGCTTCAGCAATGGCACTGTGTGAATATAGGTGTCCAGGACTGCTTGAGATGCCGTAGAGTATCCAGGACAGCCACGTGTAGCGGTTAGATGTGGCTTAGGCTTGTAATAGATCAATGCCATTGGTGTGGCAACTGGAGGTTCTTTCATACTGTTATGGAGTGATAGATCTTTATCATTCATGCATTCTGGCATTTCCTTAAAACTAGTTGGTTTAAAGTACCAGAATTGGAATAGGAAAACTTCAGATAATTTATACAGAAATGCTGAGTTGTGCAGACTTTGTACAAGGTTTTCTTCTGAATTCAAGTCCTGCAGTTCTGACAGGAAGATAAGCTCCTCTCTCTCCCCAGTGAGATTATACAACGTGAGTTTGCACAGAAACCTCTAGCTATCAAGTTTAACACCTGCTTCCATTCAGAAAGCTCATCCTTGTCAATTTTAGTATGTTTTCCCTGAAAAATAAAAGGAAAAAAACCATTCAATCTGTTTTCCACATGTCTGTTTAGCATAGAGTTTTAGGAAGAATATTGGCTACTCTGTGCTTAACCAAGTTATACTTCAATACTCCAGTCTTTTCTCAAAGGACTTAGTAGGTGAACTAGCTGTTCCAAAGGTCAAAGCCCACCATGGAATAACACACAGACATGTCCCTGAATAGTGCATAGGTGTGGTAGAGTTGGTCCCCTGAGCTATAAAGGGCACCAGAATGGGACAGGAATTATGTCTGTACCAGGAAGTGAAAATACTGCCAGGTCACAATTGTCAAAAGAGAATGCAAAGCTACGCCTGTAGCCAAGTCTACAATGAAGCAGGCTGGACAATCAGAAGACAGTGCTTCAGTCTGTTCCTGCAGAGTTTACAGGTGCACAGGAATCTAGTCTGGTCTGCAATAGCTCTGCCTTCATCATATTGCTGAAGGTTATGGAAACTGAGGCACAAAATCAACAGTCCTGGGCAGATGACAAAATTAACTTTGATAGGGCCTTTTGATACTGGTACTTACAAGGAGACAAAGATGGAAAATGTTGATTTGGTATCCTGCAGTGGTCTGCAGTTTAAACACCAGCTGAGGAAGAATGCAATAATGCTGTGCAAATATCTTGTAAAGTGTAAACAGTTAAGGCAGGGAAGAAACACGTAAAGGGACTGACACGAATAAGCAATTAGGAGTAAAGCAGAGGACAATGTAAGCTTTAGAACAGGAGAATTTAATGAGAAGTGCCAGACTCCTTCTAATGGGCAGATTAAATGACTGGTTTATAGATATACATGTCTTAAGGGAGATTAAGATTATTAAGATTATCTGGCCTAATTTCCTTCAGTGTTTACCCAGGGTTGGTTAATGTTTAGGTAAGATGGACAGGTATAAAGACTGCTTAAAAAAATCTTCATTCCTTCCCTAAAGCTCTTCCTTCTTTACAGTAAACTTTCATTTCTGGGTGGTTATATTGTCATTGTATTTATTTCCCCATCACCTGTTTAACATAGAAGGTCGTTTAAGTTTGTATTAAACTTCTGTTTAATACAAGACTGGCAGATCTGTCCAGCTGCACTCTTTGCAGGCTAGAAGTGTGACAGGTCACCCTCAAGTGATTGCCAAAGTAAGACAGCTGTTACCAGCCCCGGAAACATGAAGTCTCAATGGATTTTAGCATTTAAAGTGGACCTCACAGCAGCTGCTACTACTTACTTTAACTTGTCCACACCCACAGACCACTCAGCTTCCTACAAATAGCCTCAGCAGGTTACTAACCTGCTGCTTCAGATGACAGAAAAGGCCTAGAGGAGAGGTATTAGGAGGCATGTGCTCTAGCCTGATATCTTTCTATTGCTGTTAATGGGGTAAGAGAAATCTTCGCAGCAGAAATAAACCTTGAGCAGCTCTAGCAGGCAAGGTGTAGGGTTGCTACCTATGACTGGAAGAAGCACCTCATTATTAACTATGTATAGCATGCTAGTGGGGGAGATTATTCTTCCAAGTAGGTTTTTTCTTGCTTCTGTTTTTTTTTTTTTTAAGTGTGTAATTCTTTTGCATGTTTGTTATATGGTAAAAGACAGGTAGCCCAAATGATTTGATAGTCATTCTGAAACTTCCCCCAGAGATAAAATATCTTCTGCATGGAGTTTTTTTGTGCACATGATCAGAATGTCAATCTTCCTTCACCTGGAACCATAGTGGAATATTTTAACTGGATGTCTTTATCAGTTTTCTGCTGACAGCCTGTCCAAACATTCCTTGGGTATGACTCATAAATGGCTTTCCTATCTCTTTCTTCCCCTTTTACTCTTTCTTTTGCTCTCTGTCTCCTTTAATTGCATGCTATAAATAGCCCTAAAAGAAGGATTGTTTAAAAAACAGTGCATTTTGTATAAATCAAGGGTGAGATATTGCCAGGGCTGGAACTTCCTGTAGAAAAAAGTACATCTAAGTTCCTTTTTGCATAGTTTTGAATAGGACTGTTATAGTCCATCAAAGCAACAACCCATCTGACTGCTGCCATGTTTGTGATCAGGGCTGGTTATCTCACGGACTATTTTCCATGTCATTCCTGGAAAAGTTTCCAATCCTGAGTATTTCTTTGTTGGGCCATTTAGCTGTTGTAGCACAAAAAGACTGATCTTATGAACTTTTACATACATGCAGTGTAGGAATCACACTCATCGATACTAGGAAAGGTATTTGATGTTGGCTGTTAATTCCCTGAGAACATGAAAGGTTGAAAATGAAGTTCCCATGCCAAGGAAGAGTCTCCTAAACTTTCTTTGAATGTCAATGTTCTGTTTGTCTGTGAAGAATTGGCAATTTCTATTGAAACTTCCCCTTTGCATTGAAGGTCAAGAGCAAGTCATTTTTTATTAAATACATTTCCATAAGGATGCATATTCTGTATCATTACAGAAGGACTACTGCCACTTCCAAGGGGCATCCCCCATTCTCCTCTGACTTCTGTGTTCCTCCTCACCCTTTTGCTCATGTCCTGGCTCCTCCTTGGAGGAGACCTTACACATAGGTATTTCAAAACTATGACAAATTATCTGCCAGCACTCTGCTCTCTCAGATCTTTTCTTCTACTAAGTGGTGTAAGATTGGACTAATCTTTTCTTTCTCACACATCCACATTCTGTAAATTGAGTTCAAATGATTTTGAGGAGTACAAACCAGTCTGGCACCACTTTCGTGAATATCTAATCAACCTAAAGACAACTTGAACCCAAGGCCTTTGCAGATCCAGTTACTTGCTTTCCGTGTTTGTGAATTTGTCATACTTAAGTTAATCAGACAGAACAATGCAAAGAATCAAGCAGTAACCAGGTTCTGTTATCTTCACACAGTGACAAGAATGTTGTCAGTGATGCAATTCCTGGTGATTTCATATTTATATGTATATATGCAGTACTGTGCTGTACTTAGATTAATTAATTGCAGCTGCTAGAGATTAATTAAGAATGTAATATATAAGCTTATCTATCTAGTGGCTTTCTTGCTTTATAACCAGCTTTAATTGACGAAGGTTAGCTTTAGCCTTAGAAAGTGAGGGTTTTTTCCTATAGTTAGTGGAGGAGGAAAGTACAATTCAGAACAAAAGGCTGACAGAGGTGCTGATAAATCACCCTGAAGCTGTTTAAAAAGAAAGAGGGGATGAAAGCCCATAAATATAGAACCAACTCATGATTTGGCTCTACGTGTGGCTTTCATGTAAAAACGTCATGCATCTAGTGAGAATTTAAGCCTTTACAGGGGAGGGGAGTTTTTCTGCCTCTGCACTCAGCATCTAATACCAGGACTGTATCCCAGAATATAATGGTGTAGAAGATGTGACTTTAAAAGGCTATAGGACTGCGGGAAGCTGTGGTCCTCCCACTGATCAAACATACATTGATGAAGCCATGTCTAGTTGTGTTCTGTCATCGGATGATTAACCACAGCAAGTGGATCTATTTGCCTGTGCTAGTTAGCAAGGATGATTTCACGTTCTTGGCTTCTAGGGTGTAATTCTGTTGCCCAAATATAGATGTCATTGCCCCTGGAGATGTTGTGTAGTAACCCAGCAGGCTTCTATCAGCTAATCCATCAGGATGTAGGTCTACCACACATTCTCTGTCATATCTGCTTAATCCTGATGTATGCACTGGGAACCTAAGGTTTTCTCAGAAGGTAGCAGAGGCCAATGCGTAAGCAACGAAGTCTGTACTTTAACATCTACCACACTCTGGGCTGTCCGGATTCATTCATAGTCAGTGAAGGTCTGGTCTGCGCAGTTACTGGGGTTTACAGAATGATTCACCTGACTAAATGAAAGCGGATAATTCGGGATAAGCCAAACTGTGATAAAACTGTACAAACTCTAAAGGGAGCCTGCACTTTCTGAGGCAGAAACTGTACACTCTAGATACATGCCAGAGGAGCAGATTTAGCCATATGAGTTCATCCTCTAGTGTTCAATGAAGGCATTTCTAAAAAGATCCACTTTACAAAACTATTGCTTTAAAAGGAAATTTCTGGTTGTGGCTTCTGTCTGAAAAGTTGCTCATCAACCAACTAGAAGTAGCCACTGATTTTTTTTCTTCAGCTTTGCTGGAACTAGGATGATCTGCTGGTACTTGGGGCCCAGCAGTCTGATTGCCACTGCCAGTGAGTGTGGCCCCTGCAGAGTTTCCAGGCATCATGCCATGGTGCTTCTTGAGCTGCCTTTTCCTTACTACCACCTGCCTATTACACGGAGAAAGAGGTCTTAAGCAAGGTCTTAACTGGAATTAATACTTACTTCTGTTGCTGTGTTTTCCCATGACCAGATATGCTATTTGCTGCTTTCATGTTGAACAGCATTTTAGGTTTGGCCACTGTTTGGAGTCAAGAGTATCTTCAGATTTAAGTATCTAGGCTTGGTGGGAAATCTCAAGACAGCATGTTGCCCAACAGACAGGGTTTGGTCCTTGCACAGGGACAATTTCAGCAGTGTGAACTGCCTGCAGAGGCAAAGGTGTTGTTGCTGTCAGTAAATAAAGACCATCTGGGAGGCAGAACCTTCACTGAAAAAAGTACCATGAATAAAATCTAGAAAGGTAAATAGTGAGGATGATGAGAGCACTGCTTTACTTACTAAGCAGGGAAAGCAGATTGAAAATAAATGGTTAATTTTAGAAATTACTGAGACCAAATTTAGAGACACAAATAGAACTAAAAAATTGTGAGAGCATCTGCTGAGCAAACCTATTCAGAAATGAAAGAGATGAGGCAGTGGTGAAAGTGTTAAATACAGACTTTATTCCTCTACATGTTTATTCAGCCACAGATCAAGTTAAATGAGAATGAGATATTGGTGATAGGATGTCACTGTTTAACAAGTGGTGTGAGGAAGGGATTTTTTTTTTAAACTGAATTTTTAAGTGAAAACTCAAGAATGAGCACTTCTGTCTGAAGAGTCATGAGAATGATGTTATCTACAGGTATTTACATTGTAGGCAGAGACAGTAAATAGTTCAATAAATGGCTTATAGTGTTTAGGGGTACATGCTCAATTTAATAAGGAGCTAATTTTTTTAGAGTGTTTTGGATGCTGCAGTGAAGCTTATTCATTTCTGTGGTGTTCCACATTCTTTTTTTCTGTATGTAAAGAACAGTTTGACAGCCAAAGTAACAGAACCGTTCATGGTAGGATTCATCCCACGTGACTATGCACATCATTCAAGAACCTTTCACTTCATCTGTCACCAACAGAGATACAGAAGAGTGTCACTTGCAGGTTGCACGAACATCATGGACAGCAGAGGTGGCTGTCCCCTCTTCTCTGCCAAGACTTAGCTCTGTATCTGTCTTACTCTTCTGAGGGATGTGGAATTACTGAAGACATATCCTATAAGGAAACCCTTTTCTTTTTGCTTTTTTTGCTGACAGCATTGTGGCAAAGCAAATTCTTTGGAACTGATCATGCTTTGCAGCAGTGAAAACAAAAAAGGCTTTAATTAGTGCTAAAATCTTCAGATATTTCCGAAGACAAAAAAAAAATGTGTGAGAATCTAGACAAAAATCCAGTATGAGCATCATTGGGTGGTATATGACTTTGTTTCTCAGTCCTCTGATATGGGAGTGTAACTGAGTTAGCAGATAATAGACTTCTCTGATGATGAGGATGATTTTGTAGTTGTCACTCTGGATCAGACCCAAGACCTACCTAGAATACTATTGTGCCTTGAGGTTTAAATGAACATGACTGCAGAGGTAGTGTACAAAACTGTTTTATTTTGAGTAGTTAGAGGCTAGTTTAAGACCAGAAGCCTGAGGGTTTTTATTCTGACTAAACTTCTTGTTCAGCTTTTTGCTTTTCATCTCAAAACTGTGGCTATTTTATTTAACCATAAAAATTTAATTTCACTGGGGGTTGCATCTGGGTAGTTCTTACTTCTAGTGGTACCCTGTGACAGTCTGTTCCACCATTTCAAGTGGTACATTGTCTGAGAGAGGTTTTTTCTTTTTCTCCCCCTGTCCCACTCCCCCTTTTTTGTACTAGTTTTCCTTTTACTTTCTTAATTTTGTTATTAGTAAAGGTGAATAGAGGAGTGCCCAGTCACCCATCCCATAGCTAGTGAAATCCAGTATATTTTGACCAAACCTGATCACTCTTTCAGACTAAATTACATCATCTCCTTCTTTAAAATAGTCCTGCTTTCTGCTTATCATGCCTGATTCCCTCCAGCTCCACAATAACTTTGTTTTCTAGAGTTACTCCACCATCTGGTATATTTGTACCACGCATTTGTTGGCCTGATGGGAACTTTGGGAAATAAGTTCTGCATTGCAACTTCCCTGCTTTGAATGTTACTTTCAAGCCATGTGCTAATACATTTACAAGTACTTGCAGCTTCTTTTCCTTGTCAGCCTGAGTGCTCTGCACATAAAAGCAAAAAGTTGCACTGTTTAAAACTATTAACAGATCTTTAACTCAGATGGAATATATCTGTTAAACATTATATAGCTATACACTTACAGTTACTTCTGAAGTTCCCCGAGATGCACTTCCACATTTCAACCCCAGGGTTGCATGAAGACTGTGGTATCAAAGCTAGCAACAAAACTTCATGTCACTTGATCCACAGCTCCTGGAATCATTAAGTTCTGCAGTTGTGAGAGATTCATTTTAGATGTCAAAGCCCCAAAATAAAAGATTTTGTGATCATGTTTCCTCTGTGTGATGGTGTAACTGTTCACTCGGGCAACTCCAGTGTTTGTCACCATATTTGACAGAATGACAGAGGTCTCAAAGATATTAATCTCCTGTAAGTTTTATTAAAGTAGGTGGAAGGATAGAGGATTTATTCAGCTGTGAGAATGAGAAGAGAGATTCAAAGGCTGTCCCTCACACAGTGGAGTCTGTAAGGGGAGACCAGCCCTTGCAGCAGGTAACAGGACCTGCATATGCGATGCTTTGCTGATTCCTCTGCTCACACAACACCCTGTGAAATTCCTGTTTCAGAGAATTGGTCCCAAGCAGCCCAAACCCTGAAGATGTAAAAATTTCAGACGTGAGATGGCAAATAAGAAGAATCACACACACACACACACACCCCCCAACCCATTCATTTTAAGTCTCATGATATTTAGCCAAACTTGTGATTTTGTGGGGAGAAAGGGAAAAACTGATGCCTGGATGTTGAATTCTGTGAGTCTGTGACACTGAATCTCTCAAATTTAACGTGGAAATGCAATGGTGCATTACTGGATTCGATGGCTAAAGCAACCTAAAAATAGGACATGCTGAGAAGCACAGGGAATATGACAAACATGGAAGACATCTCCCACATAAGATCACATCATTTGATCTCTGAAGGCAGAAAAAACAATGTAATACTCCAAGAACTACCCAGGGGCTCTTAAAATTCAGGTGACAAGTAATCCTACATAAGGACAAGATATTATTGCCATGCCATGAAACACCAAATCTCTCACTCGATGTGCTCAGTTTTGCTGTCTTGTCTTCCTTTTGGTTGTGGGAAGTCAAATATGGCTGTTTTCTGCCATGCATGAGCTGTTGTAGTAACCACATCATGGATCAGACAGGGAGTGCGTGCACAAAATGATTCCCAAGGATGTCTATTTAGGAAGAAGAAGGGAGGATTAACAAAACCTACTGAACTGGGGAATGCACAGGAGAAAGAAGGTAAAAAGTTAATTAGCCATGAGAGCAAGTGGGGCTGTGTGTAACTACATATGGGTGCATGTCAAAATGGTAATTATCATGGCTTCCCCATCAACACTTTCAGACCCGTTGGGGTGAATGGAGGTAATGAACACACCACTTTTGTTTTAGGTATATCCAGTTCACTAAATTCATTACTTGATCCTAGCAAAAGGTCTGTGCTTTGCTATCCTATGTGCCAGGAAATCAACATGTATTCAGCAGTGACTAATGTAACACTGTTTGCTTTGGATTTTTTATATATTCTTTCTTCCCCAGCAGCACAATTAGGGGTTCATTATATTCTTCTCACCCTTCTAATGAGGCAACCAAACAGTTTGATCTTGTTAGAAAAGGACAGTCAGGTAAGTAACTAAGTTAGGCAAAGTCCAATTCAGACCAACTTCCTAGTTCATTTACTTGACTTCAGAGCTCTCCCATGAGACATTCTTATGCCAAGACTTCATCCCTTGGTATGACAGATGTTAGTCCATGCTGGTTTTTCTATCCCTAGGATTTTGGTCTGTAAATTTGTGTTTTCAGTGGTAGTAAAACATTTGGAGAGAATGCTGCAGGGATTAAATTTTGGCTATCCTTCCACATCTGCCCTTTGGGGCTAGGGAAATATTTGTGAAGATAACTTCAGTAAAGATTTGGAAGCTTTCAGATGGTCTGGGGATGGGAAATACATAAATAAACTGTGTAGAGGGATGCACAAATTGCATTTAACAGCTGAGCCAATGAATCACTGTTGTTAGAATACATTTGATTTTCTGTGCACAGCAATTAAAGGAAATAGCTTGCAGGTGAATATAGAGGGGAAAGATTCAGGTCTCTGCACAACAGTGATGGTTGATAAAATGAAGATCTAATGAAAACAAAATTGAGATTCAGAGTTACAGATGGCATTCCATTCCATTACTGTCTGGGACATTATTTTCTTCAAGGATCTGTAGTATCATTTTTTCTGTGGTGCTTTAGAACAGAACCAGCTGTCAGTAGGACTACATATATAAAATGGCTGGGGAGTGTGTTAGGGGATTATGCCATCTAATTTTAGCTGCTTAAAAGCTAAGAATCTCGTGTAAGTCAGCTATCTACTGTCCCTGTAGATTTGGTAGAAATACACTTCAACGAGACAACTAAATTAATCTTAGCACCCATCTCAAATTATTAGGTCTTGAAAATCCTACAGAATTTCTGCTTAACTTTGGAGACTTTAAATTCTCAAACCATCTCAGATTTTGCCAATACTGTGTCCTGTCTGTCTCATTTCTGCCAGTGGGCACATTGACAACTTCTGTAGTGCATCAAATCAAGTTCATTAGGATTAAGAAACTAGGGATTCTTCCAGCTATCCTGTCTCTGGTCGCTTATCTCAGAAGAAGTAAGACTCAGGTAACCACACAGTTTTAATAATTCTTTCCTGACTTAGGGCAATGGTTGAATTATTTGCATGAGATGTCAGAGATGAGTTGAAACCCTTTTTTGATGTCTTTAAAACAATGCTTCCTACCTTCTGTGTCAGGTCAGAACTTCACAAGTGAGACAAAACTTTTACAAGCGCCTCAGAAGTGTTTTCATGCTACTTTATTTGAGGTGCAAAAAAATTGACCTGTCACAAGCAACCTTACATAGCAAGAGAAATACACACAAGTTATAAAACCTCTATGAGAAAAATCAAATGTCAGTTTTCATGTAATGGTTTATGCCTGAGCCTGCTCTGAGGTGCATAACTCATCTTCTGTCCTTCAGAGGAGACCTTCTCACTTGAAGTGAAAGGGCCCCACAGGGTTAAAACATTGCAATACTGATTTTTTTTTTCTTCCCCTCTCTGTATTCAATATCCAGTGGCCCTTGAGGTCTGTGAAAACTTTACTTACATGGGCGAACTGAAAATGCACAGAATAGTAGGGATATATTATTATTCTGTTATTATTTCCAGAGATCATACACCTTGTACCACTCTGATCAGTAGCAGACTAAGAAAAATAAAAACTACCTGTGTGTTCACTACAAAGCTAACTTCTTCCCTAGCCAAGTACCTCTTCTTCCTCAGATAATGTCTCCTGTGGCCTGATGCTGAATGAGATTTCACATTTATGAGCAGCTGCTGTTGTCTAAAAGCCTGTGGAGCTGCTGAACTCAACATCTGTTTTGTGGTAACTCACTTCACCTTCTTGTGGCTGTTGTTCTCTCTCTGCTTTGGGTCTCTTGGGCTCTGACAGGCTGCTTAAGAGCTTGGAGGCAAGCTGTGGAGAGCAGGGTTTTGAGCCTCTCTGGCTATCTCAATTACCACTTGGAGTTTCATTTTTGGCTCCTTCTGCTCAACAGGAGGCTGTGGGTCTCAGCCATGTGCTGTTCAGTAACAACCATCATCTGAATGGTGTTTTCCCCTGTACTGGCTCTTGTTGGCTTTGCTTGTGGGGACCCCCCCTATTGGTTGAGGCTGGTAAACTGCTGTTGTTTCTTTTCTGAGATTGCAATCATAAGCTTCAGAAATTTATTGATTCCTTTTAGTGATGTTGCAGGTGATGCCATCTGGAGCATTGACATATCTGCAGCCTTTTCTGCCTCAGTTTACATTCTCAGAGTGGCATTTTTTTGTTTCTTATAAGGGCTCTGCCTCTCCCTCCACCCCTTTAGAGCTGTGAAAACATTTTTGCAGTTCAAGCCATAGCAGCAGATGGTTCTTTCACCATCACCGTTGCAGTGTGGCCCATTTCCCAAATCTTGGAACAGCCAATTTCTGTCATCTTCTCCTTGATGTTTGTTAGGATGCAGAACCAGTGGCACGCCTGAAAAATGCTAATGTCCTATTCATGCAAAAGTGCAGAGTTCACTACTAAGCTCAGTGTAAACCTTAGTTGAGGTCTTCTGCTGAATTTTCATGTATCCTCTAGTAATAACCTCAAAACATGTGAGGTCCAACCTTTTAATCATCATGGTTTGGGAAACCAATGCAGAATCTTACTGTATTTTCTTGTGGGGTTTTTTTTTCATCCTGTAGTGCAGACATACCAATATATATTTTTTCAGATCTGTCTTTTGTTTTCTGCCTTGCCTGTTCAGCTTGTGAACTTCTCATGGTAGGAGATTGTCCTTCCTGAGTAGCTAGGCATTGGGCAGGCATGAGGCAATCTTAGCTGCACTCTACTTATTGTAGGATGATTACATGGGCCACAGAAAGGTTTAACAACCTGTTGAAGGTTGTATAGCTCAGGGGAACAACCTCAAGCAATTCAGCTGCTCTAACCTTTCTTTCCTGGGGAGGGGTTTTCACTCCTGTCCTATTCAGTTGTCCTTTATTTCTGGTTGTGGGCTCCAAACCGTCACATGGAGGGGGGTGGCATCATCTATATCTTCCCCTCTGGGAATGTCTTTCCTAGCACCATTACATAATAGGCATGATAGCTGCAGCAGGTGTGATTTAGCTTTCTGCCTTGCTGTTCTGCTGCTTTTTGGGGCAATGAGCATTGTAATCTGTGACCAAATAGCTGCCGTATGGAGAAGCGCCATTTATTTAGAACTCTTTAGAGAAAGCAGATGCTTAAAAGCTTTAGTGAAGCAGACCTTATGCAAAGCTGTGTTCCCTAGCAAGCTTGTCAATCCCTGCTGGTGGGAGAACCCACGCTCATCAGACCACCCCACAGAGTTGGGTTTTTTTTCTTTGCCTTCTTGAAAATAGATTTTCATGTCTATGTGGGACTCTCCTATTTCCTTGCTAACTACTCATCTCAAGGTGTTCAGAAGGTATGTCTACCAGAAACCAAGCTTCTCATATATTTCTTTAAATCCTTTTTCACCCTCTGCTCTTTCCTTCCTGGTGCTATAGGCATGATGGTCAGTTTTCAGTATTTTCATTTTAAAATTCATTCCAAAATTTGGGCTTCAGAAGACGCCCAGGCCAAAAACACCCTCAGAGTTTTCTAGAATATGCACATACTTTTCAAGAGGTACATGGCTAAGCCCAAGCATACTCATTTCTCTGAGAAAATGATGCTAAAAGTGAACATTTTTTTGTCTGTCATAAAAATCAGCTTGTTTCTCACTGCCTGATGTGCAGAAAGAATTGTTTGCTCTTCTGTCTGCTGTTTTCTGTAGCTGGAGATTTTAGTAGTATTGTTATCCTGAGATAAATAGATTTGCTCCAAATTTTTTTATTTGCACCAAGGTAACAGAGACCAGAATCAAGCTCCAAGTCACCAGTGCAGGAAACAAACAAACAAACAAAAAGTATCTAAAAAATTAGCTTTGTGGGTGCAAATAGGTGCTTAAGAGTTTCATCTACAAACCCAGAAAAAAGTAAGGAGGGTAAATGTTGAACACGGCAAGCTCCCTGCAGTCCATTTTCAACACTGGGAGTCCCTGTGAAGGAGAAACAAGCTGTCAGGCAGTTATTTACTCTGCTATTTATGGAACAAACCACACACATTTTTCCTGCCATAGCAACTGGTGCAGCACTTGGTATTTGCAGTGCACACACAATTTCTATGAATCATCATTAAAGCAATCATCTTTGTGACCAGTGGACTCTAGCGAGTGACTCATTAAGAGAACCACTGGAAAATAATTAGCACACATACTTGTTTATATGCCTGTGTCTCCACAGAGGTCTTATTCTTGTTGTGGTTTGGTTTAACTCCAGGGGAATTTTGCTTTCAGTGTAAAACACTTGTTTCAATCAAGGTAATTACCTGAGCAGTACAGTTTTGTGTACAGTGTTTCCATTAAACCATCCTATTTATCATGAGGGTAAATGAAATGGTAATAGTCCATTTTAGAGCAGCTCTTGGCAGTGGTCCAGCCCTGTGGCTTTTTTGGGGGGAGAAAGCAGGACATGTCTATGTTGATTTCAGCTTGAGCATCTAAAATTGTATCTCTCTGAAAACCTCATTACAAAATGCTTTGGATGCAAAGATGCTTGCTGCCTCAGGTGCTTAGCAGGTTCTTTGAGGTCACAGACATCTGTCACTTACTGTGCATTTCTTTTGAAAAAGAGTCCCTGCTTTTTCCTGTTTCTTGGTGTAGCTGATGTATATGGAAATGGATCAAAGTGGTGTTTGTGTGTACAAATGCCAGTTTGGCAAATTCTCTTTTTTTCAACCACATTTTAAATGTTTTCTTTATCTGGATCCACTGCTAATTTCTGAGTCTGGTGCTTCTCAGCATTTGCTTAAGAAATGTTTATTGTTTTTCTAGCAGTGGTTTATTATGATGAATTAGAAGCCTGTTTATACCTTCTGTGCAATGAAAAATCAAAGTTGGGAGCAGGATTAAGTTGCTTTAAACGTAAGTGCTTAGTGCTGCTTGGGCTATTGCAAAGCATTCTCCAGAAAAGTATGACTTTCCTATTGTCCAGTGTTGTAACTGCCACCCCAAAATGGATGTCTTGCACCTGGGCAACTGGGTCAGCTTCAGATCTGCACCGAGTATAAAAAGAATTAAGGTGTCAAATGTAGGACTCAGTCATGCATGTGAGCATACAGTACCACTTGGGATACCTTACTATCTTCTTTCTGGCCCCTGGATGCTCCAGGAGGGCTGGTATCCTTGCGTGTCCTGTGATGTCTGCTGGTGTGATACAGATGTTTTGACTACTTTAATACATCTCAGATTACAGTAGATTTCTGCATTTAGGCAACTGAATCACAACCATACAGGTACCTTCATTTAGATACCTGAAGCTAGGTGTCTCCTGTCCCATGGAGTTTGTTCCTGTCTCTAATGATCTGTTACTTGACTAAGCACTTGATTTACCATTTCATGGACGTATGTACAATGCATAGCTTTTGATTTCTTCAAAGATTAATATTTTTCTGCCTGCTGAGGAGCAGTTTCTGTTGTGCTGTGTGTTTTGAGAAGCCTAGCTTCACAGTATTGTTGGGAAGCAAATGAAGATGGCTCTCAGGCTTGACGGGGCTCTGAGCCACCTGCCCTACGTAGAGATGTCCCTACTTATGTAGGGAGGCTGAATCAGATGACCTCTAGAGATGCCTTCCAGCCTAAAACATTCTATTATTCTATGAAGATGCTGTGATCTGCACACAAAATTTCCTTAATTTAAGATAATAGAGCATGCCTCTTATCTGCAATGAATTTGTGTGTGCTCAGGAACATCCAGTTGCACTCACTCTATTTGACATTGGTCAAAGAACTGGAGTGAATGGGAAATACCAAGTCTAATTACATTTGTTATATTTATAAAATAATGGGGAGCTGTAGAACGTCACTTATAAGATGCTAATTATTAGACTAATAAGCTAGATGCTCTCAGTCTCTTGAAACACTGAAGAGGCACCTATGGTTGAAGGGATTTACAGACTAGGAAATGTCCAACTATGTTATTTAAAAATCTGTCCCATAAGCTGACCACATATGTTGCTGAGCATATTGATGTAATAACAAGTCAGTTAAGAAGTACTTAATGGAGACATGATGTAAGACAATAACTAAAGGAAGAGCAAATGACGTTCAAAAGATTGATTTTTTAAATTTTTTTTTTCCCTCAGATTTAAACTGTTGGGACATTTGGATTTTGATTTGCTCTCTTCAGGCACCTCTGCACAGTGGTGCTGTTTTTATCTACCAAACTGTCTTGAAAGAAATCCATGCCTGACAAATTTTTGTTCAGTCAAGAAATACAAGTGGGTGAAAGAGTTCCCTTTTGGTGAAAGATCTGGAGTATCTAAAATTATAGTTTATGTTATAGAGAATATTGTTGAAAAAAAGCACCTGTTGCCAACAACAGATCATGTCCAACCAGGTGTACCAGGGTTGAGGTCCTCCTAGTCCTGAGATTTCTTATGGTGGCCACTAGAACAGCTTAAAGGGCAGAGCAGGTGACAGTGGTTTGGACAATTATTTCTCCTCTTTTTTCAGCTGAGAAGGATTAAAAAAAAAATTATGTTAACTGGAAAATCTGGGTCAATTGGCCTTTTCTGTTCTTTCTCCTTTTAATGTCGTCTTAAGTCCTGCGGAAGTTGAGTAGGTTGTGTTTCCAGACAAAAATTGAGATGTTTTATTTTTCTGTCATTTTCCATTTATTACTGCTTCTGTAAATTACCCTACTGCTAAACTTTTCAAGTGAATTTATGATTCTTTTTGGCCATCTTAAAACTACATTTATTGACAGATAGTATTTTCAACCAGAAGCATTTCTTCATTCTGATTACAGTACTAAAACTCAAGGAGAAGAGTCATCTCATGAATGGACAATAAATAGTGGTATCCATCACTCTCAGAAATCAAAGTTTATGTTCTATGAAATATAGACATATTAGAGTGATGTGGGTGATAAGCTGAGATATAATAATGGGTGTGATATAAGAACTAGAATAGAACAGGCTTCAAGACTACCTAAAAACATAAACTTTCAGGAGCTGATGTCCTTTCCAAATAACATTCTGAAGGAGAGACTGGATTTTATGTCTCGGAATATGTCCAGACTGAACAATTCTGTGCAACAGAGATAAAAAAACATAGTTCCCAATACAGGAAAATTATCCCCCAGGAGCTCAAAGCTGATATAGCTGTTATGGACCCAATATAGCTGGTTGTTTCTAAGCTGCATCTTACCATAGAGGATCCAAAAGAATATTTGTAGAGGTACTTCTATTTGGAAAAGGTGATAAAATGTATTATTTACTGCTGCTAACCAGCAGCCTGAGATTGAAAACAGCAAGCTCCAGTTGTGGATTTAGATTTCACATGGTCAGCAGATGTTGTAATGATGCTGAATGGAGCCCTGGCACATACACATGAGAAGTCAGTCGCCATATATTATGCTTCTCTTAGTGAGTAAGAGCTAAACCAAACTAGTAAGCTCAGTGTGTGAAAATTGAAATTCAGTAGTGGATTACTGTATCCATGAGTTTGTGTTGATCTTAGAATCAGTCATTTCTTCTGGTTAAACCAACATTAGTTCCAAGACAAGCATATTTAGTCACAAATATTCTTCCCATGTATCCATAACTTGAACTAAATGTAATTCACTCTGATGTCAAGATGTTCCAGTTGCTTTATGGACAGCTAGGTTCTGTCACAGGAACATTGTATTTAAAAACAAAACCAAAAACAAACAAACAAACAAACAAACAAACAAAAAACAACCAAAAAAACCCATTAGAACTTAAATTCACCTTTTTATTGTGTTTTCTATATTTGTCATTTTTGCTGCATTTACTGTTTAAAGCATAAGCTGAGTCAAAATCACAACATTTTTTCAAGCAGCAAAGTAGCAATATTTTGTTTCATAGTGTTTATGCTTGATATATGCTAGTGCCATAGTGTTACACTCAGTTGCTTATCCAACTCCATTCTTAATGTTGCTTCTACAATTTACAGTGTTGGTGTCTGAAGACTCTTGCTCATCTATCCTGCGGTAGATTCTGCTCTTGGTGAAGCTTCTGCCTTTTCTTTGTGTGTGTATGAAAAGATTTTAGAAGATTTCCATCAAAGTCTATGAATGAAATGCCGTGAGATTATCAGATAGAAGTTGTTGATGTAAACAGCTATAACAAAGAAAACATTACTTATGGAAAAGCAGAATAATTTATTAGATCACTGTCCTCATTAGTATTTTGTTTTGTTATTTGAAGAATCCAGTATCCTGAAAGGCTTAAACATGAACATCAAAACCATGAACACCTACACTGGAATCCATATCTACTATAATTCAACTCTTAAGAAATTAAGAGCTTAGTCTGTTCTATGTCTGGGATCTCATTCTACTCAGTAAAAAGAGATACACACCTCCACAGACTGACCCGTCTCATGCACCATAGGCACAGCACGGAAGGATTCATTCTGCAGATTAAGTAACTGCAGTTTTGGTTTCCACATGTGGGTGATGACAACTGGACTAAGTATCTAAATTTCCATTATAACCAGTGCTAATGCAGATAATGAAATAGAAAAAGCTGCTCTACTGACCAGGAAAAAGGCACATTATTCAGTTCCCTAAATACAGACTTCTAGTGCCACAGAGGTGCCCTAGGTAGATGCATGGGCTGTCAAATTTGACACAATCAGAGGAGATCTATACCCTTCTGAAGGCTGCGTGGGATGCCCTATAATGCCTTGAACACCAGTAAGTTCCCATGGTTGGAGAACTAAATGTGCCACAGATCTCTCAAGAGTGAAATCAGGGTTCTGTTGCCCAATGCACATGAAGACATCTCCACTTAGGCATTTTCCCCTGGAGCTGATTCTCATCCTGGTTTATGATTGCATGAGTTGTGCTCTGGAGGTATTTCTTTCCTTGCATCAGCTAAGACACAGATGACTGTCTTAGATTAGATGCCTAATTTTCAGATGGTTGAAATTAGGTGACATAAATTTCTCTTTCCCTTTAGGGCTTAAGGGAAAAACTTTACTTTCATTGCTGGAAATACTGTAGGGCTATTACATTTTATGAGCTAGGCACTAAGCGAGAAAATGTGATGTACCCTTAAAAGCAGTTTATATTTGCATGCTTAAAAGCCTGGAAAGCCTGGTTGTAGTTTCACAAATTTTTGTGTGACTGGTGCAAAAACAAACAGAAGAATGAAGTAGCATTACACAAATTTCATACCCATAGATGAAGAAAGATAGCAATTCAGTATGTCTTAAAACAAAGAGGTTTCATGAATCAGTATTTCAAATGTGACTTGGGTAAGGATTGTGAGAAACATTCATAATACACAAATTAATAGAAAGTTTAGAGTTGATCCTCCTGAAATTTCTACTCAACCCCAGCATTGTGCTGAAGACCTTCTCTGAATTCATGCTGAAAGCTCAGATCCTTTATAGATCTGCTGGTTGCTTCAATACACCTATAACCTGCAACAGCTTTACTTTGATTTGGTGATTATGTCCCTAATTCAAGATTCACCAAAGGCAGCAAGAATCTTTCCATCAAATACATAGGACTATGGAGTAAGTGCAGGGTGCTCAGTTCCACTGCACATGATATTTTGGTGCTATATCCATGGGATCTGGTGGCTTTTTTTCCAAGTTAAAGACTTCCAAGAACAGTATTAGTTAGTGAAAATGATGGCAACAGGGACCCTCAAGGTTCTTCAGACACTTTCATTTTGGGTTGGAACAACCATTTGCATCTCGTAACAGGAAGCATCAAGCTCCATTTGACTTTGGAAGCAATGGAGTTGTCTGTGATTGGGCCGTAGAGATTTGCATTAAATTTCTTACGGTGCGTAGCCTGTCTCGATACCCAACTGCAGCCCTCTGTAAATGTGCTTGTTTGTTCTTTTTATTGCAGCCATCTCCTGCAGACACGTAAATGGCTGTTATCAAACACCCCATTGTATTCTTGCTGGCCAGATGGCTAAAGGGGCATTACTGTTCTCTCACCATAAACTGTATGCTTTGCTGAAGGCATTAACAAGGCAATATATTTTTTAGGAACCATTAAATACTTGAGATTTAGGTAGTAGCAGGTATTGCAGTTGTGGGCTTAAAGATGCTTTTAGTCCTTTGCTTTGTCCTTAAAAACTCTGCTCAAATGAGGTTGCCTCAGGAGACAAATTAAAATAAAAATAACCCTCTAAACGCAAAGTTTGCTGGTGCTCCTGAGATCTGCTTCCATTAAGGAGTGGAATCTCACAAGTTGAGAGATGCCTTTTAACTTTCCTTGAGAGAGGCAGATCCAGATTTCCATGAGTGCATTATTAATCTCTTTATTTTTAAATTGTTAGCCTGCTTCCTTTACAGGAGCATCTGTTCCTAACACTTCAGAAAGGAGCACCCTGAGCCCAGAAAATCCAATTAATGAAACAAAGCAAAGCGACCTATGACCTTGTCGTATTTCTTGCCAGAGGACAGGCTGCCAAATCTTTAGTTACTCTACCACATACTCTATGTGAGGTAATAACACAAGAGGACTCTGTGCTTGTAAAACTAAACTGCTCTGTAGTTAGAGAGCCATTTACGGCTGCACTGTAACCTTCCAGCCACTGTCACTCCTACTGTCAGCTCCAACATCTTCCCCACTTTCCCTCCTCCAGTGTTTGCATTTTTCCTTCCAAGTGGCATTGTGTTTCTCCAGCTGCAGTTCCCTTTTGAGAGTTTTAAGACCACCACCTGTGAAGTGTTCACCCCTAAAGAGCCCACCTGATTTAATATGCACGGGAGAACATATCTACAAGTAAAATGTTGCAAAATGCAAAGATTTCCTCAGATGAGCTCTTTTCTCCTGGGAACCAGTGATAGAAGAGCCCGACACTGGTTTCTCTGGCCACCCCCCTTTCTTTTGATTACTCACTTGTTAGTGTCTGGTCTTCCCACTCACAACATCCCTCTAAGGAAAATATCATTATCCAGATGGGATCAACAAGACACAGGAGCATATAAGTCATTAGCTCTAGGCTACCTAGTGCCTACTTAGCATGCCTGTGAATGAGCCCTGGTTTTGCTTTCAGAATCTGTTAAGGGCTGTTCCAAACACATCAGGTCTCGGTGCTATCAGGTGGATTCTGATGTCCTTCCATCGATGAGGTCAATACTGCTCCTGCAGCCTGTTTTTTAGTTTCCTTGAAAACAGCTTCATATCTTCTCCCAAGTGTCTTGTCCTTGGAAGGAGATGTCTATACAATAGCCAAGGAGCTACCTTGCTGTTCTTTTGTAATTCCTCCTAGTTCACAACTCCCAGGGGAAGTTCAGATTAGATATTAAGAAGAATTTCTTTACCGAAAAAGTAGTTAAGCATTGGAATGGGCTGTCCAGGGAAGTGGTGGAGTCACCACCCCTGGAGGTGTTTGAAAAACAGGTGGATATGGTTCTTCGGGACACAGTGTAGTGCTCATGGAGGTATTGGGTAGAAGGTTGGACTTGATGATCTTGGAGGTCTTTTCCAACCTTAATGTTTCTGTGATTCTGTGATTGATTCTATGACTAGATGATAACAGTTAAGCTAGAGGTGTGTGAATTTGGCCAAGTCATGGTTACTACTTCCTTACCTCCACCCTTCTGCACCCACCTGCTGTGGCTTGTATGTTAAGTTGCTTGGGGAAGGGCTGATACAGCTTACACAATTTCAAGGTTTGGGTTTATACAGCTCATGATACAGCAGGAATAAGGACTGTAATTAGTGGGGGGGGTTTAATACACAATAAAACTACTAGTTATCATGAATTTCTAATACTGTGACTCCATCATTACCTTATAGCTCTGTTATCCTTTGCGGACCATTGGTACCCTTACACTCTCAGGCTTGTGTGGAGATGATATCCAGTATTTTCCATCTGGAGGAGAATAAAGTGAGTCTGGTCACTCAGTGGGATTTAGTTATGGTCTTGGGCCTTGATAGACCTGGACTCAGTTCACTAACAGACTTCTTGAGCATTCCTTGGTCTCTCCACACCTTGCCTCCCTGCACTCTTTCTTGGGATACTCACTGACTTGCACTGAAATAATGAGGGGAAAAAAGTAAAGATTTTGGGATATGTTAATCAGGAAGCCACAGAGAAGTTTTCTTGTTCCTGATTTCAGTGCCTGTCCCCTCCTTTATGCTGATGACATGTCAAGTCCGTAATCTGCTGTCCTCTGATAACAGCTTTCCTACTGTCCTTGCTCAATTTTCAACAGTTTCTGTGCTATTTCTTTGCTCACATGAAGGTGCTTGCACAAGCAAACAAAAAACCCTGCTGTTGTTCACATTCTTGTTAAGATTTTCTTTTTCACCTGACCTAAAGAAAATGTCCAGCAGTCATACATCTTATTGGGATAAATTCTTATCATATTTCTGGCTTTATTTTCATTCTTCCTGTATTTGGAGTAGGCACTAAGACAGTTAATTGCTCTTCTGTGTCATGTACAGCATACAGAGTGAAGTTTTCATACGTACTTTTTGATATAACAAATCAATTAAAGTAATTAAGATTACCTAGAGATATCAATACCTGCTGTGCCTACCCTGGTGCTTCTCACATTTTATGAATGTCAATTTAGATGGGAAATATTTGCAAAACAAATCTGAAAGCTTCATGGCATCATAAGCATTGTCACACAATGTATATTGACCAAATACAGAATAGAATAAGTAAATTTACAAACTGTGAGGCTATTGCTAGTTTCTGAGAAGTCTGCCAGAAACTATTAGTCTATGTTTGCATCACCTAATTTCGAGTCATGAAGAAATGTGGAAAAAATCAAAAGCTGTTAAATGCATAGTTTGCACACATGAACAAGAAGCTAAATCCTTCTAATAAATTACTCAAGAAATAGTTTTCCTGGCCTTTTACCACAATCATAACAATGGGAATGGGAAAATTTGCAGGCAAATTTAATCAATTTCTCTAAGCGATAGTTGTTCTACTTCAAGATTATGCAAATCCAAAATTATTTTTCTTTTCAAAAACAAATTACTGCTTGGATTTTGATAGCTTCTATTGTCTTTGCTGTTCAGTGTGCCACTGATGTCATCTTATTTCATTTATATGAATGTTTTCTGTTCATTAGGGCAACTCAATCAAAATTCAGATTTTGGTCCTGGACTTTCTTTGAGTCTGACAACAGCAAGAAGGTCATATCAGGGCATCAGAGAAGACTCATAATTATTGTCTGTATTGCTAAAAGTTCATTTTTATACTGAGGATTTGTTTTCATACTGCCTAATGATTTCTCAGTTCCATTATCTGTTTCATCTAGTGTTTGTTGTTACAATGGTGATATTACTTTTGGCTGATGATGCTTTAATATAATTTTTCTTTCAAACTGTTACTAATTTCCAGGCTTATGCATCTCTTTTGTCCAAACCTTAATGAATCAATATATTCATACACGTATAAATTTCTCTATCTGCCCTTTGAAATGTTTCAGTCTGAAGAGCCAGGTGGCTTTTGAGTGTCATGCACAATAAGGCATCTTTGCGGACTCTGACCTCATGAGCCTCCATCTCTAATGTGAATGCCTTTTTCATGCACAAATCTCAAGATCTTTGTTAGAGTCAGTTACCATGAGCGGTTCTGTTGCAGTCCTTGTTTTTTCCGGCTCAACATGAATGGTCACACTGGGAGTTTATCTTCACTGCTGATCTAATGTTAGGCTTCATCTGTCTGTCCTGTGTTATCCTGAGAGAAAGCATGATTTGTGAATAGGCTTCAAATAGGTTCAGGTCAAATCAAACAGGTTAGAAGTATTTAGTTTCAATTTAATGAATAAAAATCTAAGCAAACATTTATATCTGAGAGTGGAGATTTTTTTAATAAAAGAAAAAATCAAATGAGCAATTACGAATAGCAGTTTTCACAATTTCCATCTTTATACAAATATTCCTTCTGTTCTAAGTCCCGTGCTGAGGCAGAAAAATATTTCAAAAAGTTCAGTACTGTGGAAATCTCATTTTTGATCTCTTATAAATCCTACTATCCACAGATAGTTTCATAGTACATAAACATTTTTCTTACTCTTGGATTACTTGCCTATCTTCAGTGAGTTATTTACTTACAGTCAAGTAAAGTAACTATCAGTCTATGAAAAAAATGCTAGGAAAAAAAAATGAGTAAAACCCTTTTTTTTTTTCCCACCTCTTGTTGCCAACAGCTTTGTCAAAAGATAATATTTTTTGTTGTGAGGTGCCTAGAATGACGCATGAGGCAGTCATCAGTGGTAATTATGATCTGGCATCTGTTTAGCGAACTGTTATTTTTCTAATATTCCATGGAAGCTCGTTCACTCAAGGTCAAATTCCTCCAATGTTTTCATCTTCAAGGAGCATGGACAACATACCTCCTCTGCCCCCCGAATGAGCAGACAATTGATATTGTCGCTTTTCTGGGCAACTTTCTGAAATGTGTGCCTGTGGTGGAAGGAAACAACCACAAAGAAAAGAACTTTCACATTCAGAAGAGAACAACATGTCAAAATTCCTTAAAGCATGATAAATGTACCAAAATCATCCAGCTCTTTCCAAACAGTGGTGAGTGATGGTGATTTATGACTGTGGAGATTTTTCTTAAGCTAGTAGTTTTTGCAGAAGAAAGAAAGGTCACTGTAAGATAGGGTGTACATAGCTTATCCTGTTCTCTGCAGTCTGCTTTTCCCTTTGAACTAGCCTGTACCATATTAGAGACCTGTGTTAGGGGATTACCATTAATAATCATCATTATTATCTGAATCAAAAGAAAATAAGGGACACATAAACACACGGAAATACTTAACAAGCATTATGTTTCTGAACCTTTTGACAGCACCATACAAATAAAGCCAGTAGTTTTTAGATTAGAAAAGCAAATCATAACAAGAGAAAAAATAGCTGATCCGTAAACTGAATAACAAAAAAACAAATCAAAGAATCAGAATGGAAAAAAATCAATGGTTTGCACTGTGTCAAAGAAACTGGCCAATCATTTATAGGTAACAGCAGTGCAATCCAACAAATGATGATGGAAACTATTGTATGGGTAGGAAAGTGGAAGAAAACCCCCATTCTCCAACAAATCCTGTCTCTTTGCCATAGGTAATATCACAGCAAGCCTTGCTTTTCCATTGCTTATCATAGAGATTGCAATAGGCAATGAGGTGAAAACACTTGGGTAAGGTCTGAGACAAAGACTTTGTTTCACAAAGATGTTTGGTAGAACACATCACAGAAAAAAACATCCTCAGAGCTGCTGGTACAGAAATTAAATATGTAAGTACCATTCACACACCATGAGTCTGTCCATCCCCTTGCTTTGCCTCTAATGGGACAGTAACCAGAAAAGATAAATGACCAGAAGAATCTGCAGTGAGACTTCCTGAGAACTCTCCAGTAATTTGCAACTTCATAAACAAGAGGTAATCTCATATGGAGGCTTCAATCAGAATTTAGTGCCATCTTCTTTCCTGCCATCCTACTGCTAAATGAAAAGAGTCTTGGCTAAAATAGAAGGAGAGTATGGCTGAGGAGAGATTTAACAGATGTCTTTATGTAGGCTGGGAGAGGTAAGTGGTAGAAATCTATAAACCTCTGGCTGAGACCTGACTACACAAATCTTGTTAGTTTTAAAGGTAAGTGAATAACCATAGCTTTGAGGCTATTTGGGAATGTTTGACAGTAGGATGAAATTCACTTTATACAGCAGACAATATGCTGATAATAAAATATATTTGGGACCTCCTTCTTGCTTTCATTTTTTTACTTTGTTTCTGTAAAGGAGAGGATTTCACCCAGGAGAATTAAGCTGACTGATAATTCCTTGACATGGATTAAAAATAAGCCAGCCAATCTCAGACGGTAGCAAGAACCAGGCAGACACAGGAGACAGCAGGTGATGTCCCACCAATTAACCAACACTGTTAGTATGTATGGAGGATAAATAGCATTGTGCATGGAGCTCAATAGCTGGCCCTCAAACACCTGGAAATGCAATAAATTTGCAAGCTGATCTAGATGGAATTATTGTCAGAACAAAGTGCAGTGGAGACAAATAGCAGACTTCATGTCAGAAGACTGCAAAATAAGGCAGGCAATTTATTTGTCTTAATCCTCTGACTCAAAATGTGATCAGCTCCATGAATATTACCTTCTCACTTATCTAACGTTTTCATTAGAATATCTACTGGTGGAGATTTCATACACCCTCAGGCATCTGGTTCCAGTTTCAACTTGTACTAACAGTCCTATAGTAGGTCTTACAGAAAATGGAAAGAATAGGAAGATGCATCCCAGAAAACTGTGAATAAGTTAAGGAAAGAGCAGAATGTGATAGGAGGCTGCAAACTAGTCAGCAGTGTCCAGTGCACTGTTTTCAGAAAAATAAATGTCTGGGGCAAAGTGCTCAGAAAAAGAATCACTGTGTGAATTTGAATTCAAACAAACAAATAAACAAGAAAGCAAACTGAAAGAAAATTAAAATATGTTCTAGATTCTGAATTAAACCACCTAAAAAAACCTTAGTACAGCATCTATTGGCCTAAGATTGGATACTGTCTTTTAGCTCATGTGCAAACCTAATTAAGATATTACACTGAATGAATCCAAAGTTTACTTTGGGACTTTTGGAATAAATTTAATTTCTTTGTCTGTAGATGCATGTCTTGTAGATTGTCTTTGGCTTAAAGCAAGTTTTAAACCAGGACTGAAGCTTTCCTTGTGCTTGGAGTGCCTGTACATGTGCCTCTCCCGTGTGAATTTTCCTGTATACATCAAGATTTATGACTGTTTGTTGCCCTATAGTGGCAGTGTCTGTAAGATCTGTCTTCCGCATTCAGCCTCCTATTTGCATGAAACATAATTATATGAAGCTTCAGGCTCCTTTATCATTTTGCTTAATGAGCTTAGGAGTTATTGGTGGTGCACATACAGACATACACAAGGTGACTATGACCATCCAGGCTTCATTTCCCTGGGAAACCAGTGTAAATATGGAAGAGTTAACCAGAAAAGAGAAAAAAAATACTGCAAGGAAAGCAAGAAGGTCAGTTTGAAGAGACTGGTTTAAGGGGATATTTTTGAAGACAAAGAGATCACTTGAGGGCAGGTTGGAGGCAAGATAGTTCCTGCTGTGCAATCAACATGAAGCATGAGATGATATGTGAAACATAGAGTGAAAAAGGAGGCAAGGGACAGGATATGCAAGGCTTGTCAGGGCAGCTGAAGAGCCATGGAACTGAGCCATCTGCCCCAGGAGACACATCTGCTGTGTGGACGTTTTCTCTTCAACATAATGTGTGCTTTGTGAGCTGTGCTGCAGGTGAGCTGTCTCCCCATCACAGCCTGGTGGCAGGGGCCTTGGATTCAGCAGGTGAGCGAGCAGAAAGCACAGAGGGGGATCCATCCTTTTGTCCATCCTTAAATAGTAGAGTTGTCTGATACTTCACCAGCATTTTATATGGAGGACTGAAATACAGAGCACTCGGGAGATTTTCGGTATGAGATTGTGGGGTTTTCCATGACAGCCGCAAACATAATATTTATTCTTTTTTCAAATCTTTGGTACAAGAAACAAACAAAAAGCTGTGTCTTTCTAGCCATGCCTAGAACCATGTTTTGATCAAAAAGAGCAGGATAAAATTGGTGTTATTTCAAGACTGTGATTTTTCAGAGCAATCTGCAGATGGTATGAACACAGAGGAATCAGTCAGGCTGCATTTAAATAGTTAATTACAGATATTAATGTCTACTTAGCTGCATTAGAAAAATAAATGTAATGGCTTTTCCTGCCAGGAGGGTGCTTCACATAATGGATCACTTTACTGATGTGACTAAATACCTTTCTGATATTGATCCACACAGAGAAGGAGAGAAAACCTAAGAATGCTCTTCAGGGTGCTATAAAACAGTCAGGGAGGCAGCTCAGGGTTGTGGTGACACAGAGAAGAATTTGTGCCTTCAGAACTGACACACAAGGCACTTGTGAAACTGCCAAGTTTTTTGAGGAATAGCTGACAAACAAAAGGACCTGTTTCTTCATCTTGTAGGTTTCTGCAGCTCCACCTGTCCTTCTGGAAGAGACAGATGATTCTTGACACGCTGGGACCAAGGAGAGACCTGCTATAATACTTGGATGTTGGGTGCACATGGCACCCTTCACCTGGCTGCTCTTGCTCTTAGGTGGTGCCAAGACTATATTGACAGAAGAGAAAGCTCTAGCCTGGATACACCTGCCTTTACTCACACCCTCCACCTGCATCCCAGGTAAGTCTGCTCTTGGGCCTATTGATCTGTTGGCAGGTAGCATACAGGAGTGGGATTCCTTCAATTACATTGGTTTCTACCACACAGTGATTTTTCAGATGTGTTTCATCTCCCTCCAAAGGGTGCATTTTTATGCTCTAAAACTCCTTGACCTTAATTAATTCCAAGGAAGCCCAGGGTTATTTGCTAAGAAGTCTACCCTGAAGTCATCTAAAGTTAGATGACTCCTGCCATAGGCTTCAAACACCTTTAGTGTTTCTGCACATGTTTATTAGTCCTGGTAACTCCCTGGCTGGTGACTAAAAGTATAAAATTGAGTTGCAGGAGAAATTAAGTGGGAAACAGCTGGGTATAGTTACGAGGGCTACATTGTTGGGTTGGTTTTGTTGGGTTGGTTTAGTTGTTTGTTTGTGGGGTTTTTGTTTGTTTGCTTGTAGGGTTTGGGGTTTTTTTGATGGGTTTGGTTGTTTTGTTTTGTTTTGTTTTGTTTTCCCAGGGAACATGGTTTGTGTACCTGACCATGTCATTGAGAACATGGTATGGTGCTGGGGGGGGTTCATTTTTATGGCGCAGTCTTCTCTCTCTATCATCTTTTCACTATTTGGACTGTGAATTGGTCAAGCTAAGAACATTTTATAGAGCAGGAACCTCACTCAGTATCTGATATAATAATAACAAGCTTGTTGCATACCTTCTTATAGCTTCATTCTGCTACATTGCTATGTAGATAAAGAGCTTCATGCTCCCTGTGACTAACTGGTAACATCCTTAAAGTAAATCTTTCCCTGTGTGGAAATGAGGAAGCACTGATTTCTATGAAGTGCTCAGAGACTGGGAGTTCCTGTTTGCATTGGTCAAAGTTTAACATTAAGATACAAGCCCTGAGGCTTTAGGGATATTTATTTTAAATGTCTTTGTTTTATAGATTTCCAAATGTCTGATAGGTGATCATCTCGGATCACAGATCTCAGTTTTCATTAAACTTTTGAGGACTTGATATCTCTGAGATCTCTCCCCCTCTATCAGTGGATTGATGCTGCCCAAGCAGGGGAAGAACCAGCAGAGACACAGTCACAGGGTGTGACAATGTAAGCTTTGCTTCCTCAGGAAACAAGGCAAACTGTCACTCCTTTCAGAGACACTGCATTCTTGGCCAGTGCTCATCCCCGTCCTTTTTTCTTCTGTTTTTTTTGTGGTTTGGGGTTTGGGTTTTTTTTTTGTGGTTTTTTT
>JAAGNO010006553.1:0-33372 GCA_033439905.1 Ceryle rudis | reverse complement strand
TTGGGTTTTTTTTTGGGGTTTGGGGGGGGGGGGTGTTATTGTTGGATTGTTTGTTTTGGTTTTGGTTTTTTGTGTGTGTGGGGTTTTTTTTGTGGTTTGAAACAGCATACCCTCATGACTGAAAAGAACTGGAAAAATCCACTACCCTGAGCAAAAGAAGTTAATATAATTTATAATCCTCCCAGGTTCATAATTCCAGTCTTTTAGATGCATAGAAGAAGGTGCCTTGTCTCTCAGGTGAAGAACACATTAGCTGTTTATCATGCCTCTGCCTTTAGATCAAGCAGACTTCAAATAAAGCAAATGCAGTATATAGGAAGTAGCACTTCCTTTTTAGATGGTTTTGGCTTCTATTAGGTAAAGCTCTTGGGTGCTATGGGAATATTTGCTGAGATGTGTCTTGGGGACCAATTTGCAAATCAGTGGGACTGCTGGTGACATAATCCTGCATGCTTTTCTTATCCAACCCCTGGAGCACAGGTCTCTTTGGCAGAATGTAATTTGAGTGCCACAAGTTTGCAATGCATCCACAGAATAAAATAGATTGTTATGCACTAATTCTTCAAGTCCAACTTATCAGAGCCTTAGTGCTCTGAAAAAAAAAAAGAGAGAGAAAAGAGAAGATTCAGATACAGACACACAAAGAGAAATAGAGACTAGATGAATATGCACAAAAGTGTATTTTAATGTAAGGCCAGGGTATGAAATTAGGCAGTTGTAGAGGTTGGATTTGGAAAGTGGGGGCTCTGTTGCCATTAAGGAGATGTTGATAATGTGTCTTTTGTCAACATAATGATTCAGTCAGCTTCTCATCTTCTGAGAACATTGATTTCAAGGCTGAATTTATGTTTTACTGTATAGAAGATCTAGGGAAAATGCTGTCTAAAAAATGTGTAGAAATCAAATCCCAAATTCCCCTGATTTATGTAAGTACTAAGGGACAATTGGGTCCTAATATTCCAAATTTTTTGTAATACCTGACCCATATCCAGTGGGAATAAATGGAAGTAGACTTTTACTAAGACAGCTGAACAGTGGAGGTGTCATATGAAACTAGTTTTGATATTGTCCTCTTTCACCCAGATTAACAGTCATGTCCCTCTGAATACCTTTTCAAAATGTTGGTAAATTTCAACCAAATTTGAGTTAGTTATAGATGTTTCAGAATTTCCTGGAAGGTTCATAAAAGCCTGATAGAGAGAGACATCCAAACCGATGTTTCCCCTGGAAGTCTGGAAAAACTCAGTTGAGCATCCTGTCCAACCAGGGTAGATGATTGCTACATGTCGATTCACCAACCTGCCAGCACACATGTAGCTGTAAATACAATTTCCTTCTAGTGTGGGTGTCATGGCAGAGAGGATTGCAGGGAAGGTGATCAAGGGAAAAGAGGACACATCAAAAAGACAGGTTTAATTATTTTCATTCCTACATAACAGGTTGTTTGTGCAGTGGTGGTCCATAGTGACCTAATTTTGCACGTGTTGTGGAGCAGTCAGGAAGGTGCAATTCATTTGGGTAATTACTGTGATTTATTTCATGAAAAAAATACCTTCATGGAATCCAAATGACCTCTTATGACCATCATTATTACTATTTATAGTGTTGTTTTTTATTAATCTAGTTCCATTTGGGACCCAACTATTCTGGACAATATTTCAACACATCAAGCAGAGACAGACTCTAACCAAGACTCCTCTTGAACTCAGTGGGTCTGCCCATATGCTTCAAAGCTCATGAGTACCCCTCTTAACATGTAACTTTCTTCTAAAGTTGTGTTACTAGCCCTTTTTGAAAAGCTAATGGTTGAATGACCATGGTTTGCTTAGGAAGATTAAAGAAAATTATATATATGTATCTTAAACCCTGTTCTGAAATATGTGCTTATCATCACTTGGAGACCAGCCATCCTCAAAGATAATTTTGGAGTGACTGAGAAACATTTTAGATTTATGAAGAATAGTTTCTTCTTGTTTGCTTTACATTTCCATTGATCATAAAATATCTGTGGCCAGAGTTTATTAAAAAAAATCAGATGTCTGCATGCATAGACACCAAACTTATTATTCATATTATGAAGTCTCTGAATTATCTTCCCATGAAACTCAGATACAGTCTAAGTTTCTTTTGTTCCCATTGAAACACTGGAAAAACTGTGGTTCTTGGAGATACTATTTCCTTTTATGCTCCGAGATGAATAATCCACTCTAAATCAATGTGTTTGCTCTAAAGCTGAAGCCTAAGTGAGAAAATGTCTTTCTATGAGACAACCCCAGCTGTATAGTGTGGCAGCCAAATGTCATTAGATGTGCTTTGTATACCTTTCCCCCTTAATCACAGCCAATAGAATGAGAATTGTCTCCTCAACTAATGGCTAAGACCTAGTATCAGACAAAGATTTACTTCCAAGAGACTCTGTGCTCAAGAGCTCTTGGATATGGATCTTTTCCTCAGCCTTGCAGTGGAATGTAGTGATAATTTGGTCACTAGGCTATGCAAGTAGATGATGGTATGGATGTATAGACAGGACAGCAGTTAATGTAATAAAACAGACTAAATGTAGTATTCTGTTATAATTTGAGACCCTTTGGAGGCTACATCCTAGTCTTAACTCTATGCATTAGATGAACTCAGCTATTTAAGACACCTTCATGGGCCTGCTGGATTATGCCACAGGACAGGTGGAAGGAGGAACAAATCCCTCAGAGCCACTACAGTGACACTACATGTGCGTGTTTAGGCAACTGAATTATATCCATTAGATCTGGGCAGGTCACTGTCTCTGGATCTGCATTCAAAGCCAAACTCCTCCAATGTGTGGCAGCCATTTTTAGCTCAACTTTGTGGAAACTTTTCACCAGTCTGTGGTCTGAAGACCTCAGTTATTGAAATGTGTCTCCCTGCCTTCTGTGGGAGGGATGCCTAAATCACCAGCACTCACAGCCAGAAAAATCCCACCTAATTCTGGCATAAATTTTTAATTCCTGAAGATCTCTAAAGATTACCTTTATTAACTTCCAGAATTATGAAGAGTTCTGTTTCCTTTATAGACTGCTCCCTAATGGGTGATATAATGACAATAATATGGATAGGTCTGATCTTACGCCGCACAGGCCATAACAATATATTGTGGCCCTTTCATAGTTGGCAAGAGTACTGGTCAACGGTAACAGGACTTGAAGAGCACTGATAGGAAGACCGTATCACATTCAGAACAACAGATTATGGGGCTAAAGGATTTTCCTACAAAAAAATGGTTTAGAATGCAAGTAAAAAAATGTCTCAAGAATTCAGATACTGAGGTGATAAGCATGGCATAAAAATGGAACCAAAACAGAACAAAGTGTAGCTTTGCATGAATTACCAAGGTCTCCTGTTACACTTGCAAGTAAAACAATTTAAAAGCAAAACTACATTACAAAACTATCATTTGCAGTAAAAAGTACCTGATGAATTTAGTTGTTAGTTGTTCTAGATGCACTGCCATGTGCCAATTTCTCTTACTTGTTGAAACTAAAAAAATGTTGATCTTTGAATCTCCTGACATGTTTTTTTTTATACCCTGCCACATTTGTTAACAAAAATTCTATTCATTTTTACCCCCAATACAGAAGTATCAACACATGGCTGTTAGCTTCTCAGATGAGATATATATATTTTTTTTTTCTGCTGTAGAAGGATTTTTCTTGTTTTCCTTCCATGAAGGTTGTAGTTATAGCTTAGTCCTTTTATTCTAGTGCCAGCTCTTGTAATGTGTGTCCCTTGGATTTATGTGGATCTAAATGAACAACTGCACTGAAGCATCTCATAAGCTTCTATATTTTCATTTTAGATTTACTACTAGTAATTATATGCTGTGCATATAACAGAGGATCTAAAATCAATTGTGCACTTTACATTTTACTAGGTACTTATTAATTTCAATATCTATCTCAATTTAATCGACATCCCATGCATGCATAAATAAATGTAGCTTTTTTTTTTCAGGATGCAGTAATAATCCATTAGTGACATTTATGAATACTTTTTAAATGGCTGGTGATGCTGTGACCTGAAAGAAATAAGAAAATATGGGATGATTGATGAGGCACTCCATCTTCTCCTTGGAGCACTGACCTGTCATCTAAATTTGTTACTCTCACTTTTTTGCATTATGAGTCCCAGAACAACTTGTTCTTGAAACGCACAAATGATGTTGTTTTATCAGAGTTGCATGCCACAGCTTATAAAGCAATGCTACTGGGGCAAAGGTATAGGCTTCTGCGATGGGTAGTCCCCTCCTTTATTTTTCTTTTGCCGTGGCTGGACAGTTTTACTTGTGAACATTGTTACTACACTGGAATGCTGATTTCTCAAGGTCCTGATACGTCAGGAGGAAAACAGTGTATTTCACCACATGACCAGATGCTTTCTGTGGGAGTGGGTGAGGGACATCTGGGGAATATCACACTGCCGACAGTGTGGGCACTTTTTTCCAAGGAACTCTTCCGTTATGGCTGAGGATAGGTATGACTCCTCTTGCCAAGGACTTCTACAAGTCCCTCCTCTTTTGCATAGCTTGAGGCTAGTCCACCACACTACTGAAGCACAGCAATGTCCAGCCATGTGGTGTGTTGGAGGGTCGTGTCTCATGGGAAACCCTGTTGTGCTTGTCACACTGTATGACCAACTGTCCCTTCCCTTCAAATGTGTAGATGCAGGAAGAAGAGATTTGACTCATCTACTTTAACTTGCTTAAAATGTAAAAAATCATGTCTTCTCAGACTCCGTTCCCAATCACTGTTGAGGGAATGACTCTGCAGGGAATTATTTACCTGGCCCACTTTAGATATCTGCTTCTGATATAAAAGCATTTCACACTGAGCTCCCCTGTGGCAGCTGGCTATCTGTTCCTTGTCTGCAAAGAGAGTCTGTGCAGGAAAATATATTTCTATATATTTTTATATATATATAAAATATATAAATATATTTAGTTAGATATTCCCTAGACTGAACGATGTAACCAAGGATACCCATGAGTCTGTAACAGAGTCAGGAACTGGAACCATTAGTGCAGGGAAGGCACAAAAAAAACCCCTTACATATTTATATTTTCTTCCCATGTCAGTAATTAATAGATACATTGAATACATGAACAATACTGGCATTTCTGGTTAAGCTGTCATAGATGACCTTAATTCTACCCTCTCTGCTCTCACACAAGGTCAATGATATGATCTTTAACTACTCTTTTCCAAAATTATCATTTCTCAGACTTTCACATACTGCCACTAGGACTGAGGGACAGAACCTGTGAGTTCTGTAGCAGGTGGAAATTCAAGCATTCAGATGCTGGAGTGGTTATTCTCAGCCAATTATTTATAATTTAGTGCTCTTATCTCTTGTGTGTTTGTATTTTTATTTTTCAAGAGTTTGAGTTTAGTTGCTTTAATGGCTGCAGAAGACTTGCCACATGCATTCTAAGGACTGGTCTCCTTTAAGAAAATTGAGAAATGGCTGACAATACAAGCAAGTTCAGCTGAGGAATTACGAACTCACATCTCAATTAATCACTCATTAACAAGCTGTCCTTGCCCCTCAGTTAGCAGAATTAACAGATATCATTAGTTTCTATCAGCTGTGACCATATTTCCCAACATATGTGGATGATATGCAGTTAGCTAAATGGAAACTCAGCAATATGGAAGTCAGTTTGTAGCTGGTCAAGAGAAAAACAGTTTTTCATGGGACATGTGAAAAGGAAGCATCACACAACGGACATTTCCACTGGCAGCAGATAAAAGACAGACAAATATGAAACTTGTGGGTCCCAACCCATGTCTGCAAACTCCCCCTTCCCTTCTTCTATTCCACCTTTCTTCCCAGTCAGCATCAAGTATGGGAAGTCTTCACTCAGCTGGCTGAGAGGTGGAGAGCAGCAGCACTTCAAATAGAGCAGGAATGAAGCCATATGCTTTCTTTGTGTAATAATCATTAGCCCATCAGCCAAGTGCTTCAAGTGAGAGACTTGCTCTTTTGTTCCAGCTGCAGTGCCTCTCTCAGCTGCTGTCACAGTTTCATGGGGGTACCTTGTCCACCAGACTGGGGAGACTGCAGAGCCACATCCAACATCTAGGAGCCTCGAGGTCAGATACAGGTAGCAGATTACTGCCACAGTTACTTCCTGGCATGGGAGAAAACCACAGGAAGTGTTGCATCCCAAAAATCATCACTGCCTGGTCCTCAGGGAACGCTCATGTGATAACCTCAAATACTTAAGTAATTTGTGTGTACAAAGTTCAGAAACCCAATTTGGAGCTCAGTATAGGCAATGAAGACCTGATGTTTTAGGCATTATGGGCCCCTAGACATAACCTCAAATGCTTTTTAGAGAGGAGGATTAAACTCCCAAATCTAAATTTGGCTTTAGACAACTTCTTAAAATTGCTTCCACACAGCTTGTCTGTCTGTCTGCCTGCCTCCCAGGCCTTGATCTCAGCTGAAGCATCTGAACATTATCATCACAGAAACAACAATCAAGCATGCTTCAGTCTAAGACAAGATGTCATAGTCTGGTCCTTCATGGGTAGTCTCTAGACAGTACCAGTGAGCTTCCTGGTGTATGACAAATACCACTTTTATTTAGCTAGCTAGGATCCCATTTGTTTCAATTTACTGCCTGGCTCCTGAAGATCAGATACTATATTACTCTTTTCACTTTGTTAGACAGCTTCTCTACTTGACATCCTTCAGTGGGACTGGCCATAAGGTTAACCAAAAATCACTCTCTGAGGTTTTCATTTGAATCTTAATTCAGACAGAGAGACAGAGAATTGTCCGTGACCTACTTTTCTGATGAAATGGGGGAGCTGGAGGTACCCTTCGCTGTAAAGAGAAATATGAAGTGAATATGAGAAAGTAGATACCCTTACTGCTCTGCTACAAGAAAAGTGAATGACACTGTTTTAAAGTTGTTGCTGTTGACATGTGGAACTATCACTGATCGGGAAATTGTTTTCCACGCAGAGGGGGAATACTGACTTCTTATTTGAAAACAGAATGAGATCTTTCCCTATGTATAATGTGTTTTGTTTCTTTGAAAAGTAGCTTGCTGTTTCTGCCCTTGGATATCCTGTTAGATCTGGAAGCCAATGGTATCTTATGTTCTCTTTTGGAGGTCTGATGAATGGCACATTAAAAAATCCAGAACAAAAAAATGCAGTCAAGGGTCAGAAACCAGAATACATTATGTCTGCTCCTCAGTGATCTCTGGAAGCACATAAGCATAAAAAAAACACAAGGCATTGAAGGAGAGACTTCAAATAATGTGTCACCGCTTAGGAGGTTGCACTGGGAGGTTTTCACTTCACCAGCTTCTGGAGCCGTGCAAAAAGACATCATGATTGCCAAAGGAGACAAAGGCTACAAGGGAATGTATAAGTTCCAGAGCTGAAGCTGCCCTGTTAGGATTTCTTTTGGTGCATACCACATGCTTGACTTTTTAGGATTTATCACCATATTTGACCCTTTCTGCTTCCCTCCTGGGGCATGTGGCAGTAGCCAGATTCAGTTCTGCTTGTACTGATGAGAAACTTTGAACTGCATCTGCTGACTGCTGTCAACAGTAGAGTTTGAAGAGAAACTAAGTTGGCTATGGTACCAGCCAGCCAAATCTTTATCAAAGCAAGGTGGCGGGTAGTGACTAAGGCTCCCAAAAGCAGGACAGTGGAGGAAAGGTTGCTTAGCAGTGGCTGTGAACAGGTCAACACTGAAGGACTAACAAATCTTTAGGGATATGATGACTTACAGGGTTATGATTTTACAATGTCTTTTAGTTGCTCTCATCACTCTCACTTCAAAGACATTCATGGATTTGTCCTCGCAAACTTCCAACGAAGGCTGTGGTGTGTGCTGCTATCCCTATTTAGCAGTTTCATCAAGAGAGGCATTTTGTGATGTAGAGATTTACCTGAGGTCACAAACAATATCAACTGAAGCCAAGCCGAGAGATAGACCTTTCAGAAATGGTTCGTTGGAGATACTCCCTGTAGTGTCAGTTCTGAAGGCTCTAAGGTTTAACATATTTAAACTTTGCACTGAAATGTTCCATAAAAAAGAAAATTGTGGCTAATAGCTGAAGTGTCTTTCACATCAAGACAAGCAGGGTGGAAGACACAGAGTTAATGCAAACTTCAAATGCTCAGATACTTTGCAAATATAGGTACTTATTTAATAAACACTCAAAAAACGATGTTCTTATCATGGACTTAGGTTTCTAATTTCAGAATTCAAATGTACAAAGTATTTCTTTATGGGTCAGACATTAAGAATATTTTGGACAAAAATCCTCCTGTTTGCAAAGTATAGGCTGATACACTTATGAGCAGGATGAAATGACCTGGTGATGGATTCAGTGGGCAAGAAGAACTTTTGCATTTGGAATGGTACCCGTTTCTGTGCATGCTTACTTCTGTTTAAGTGATTTGCAGAATAACCATAAGTGATATTTGGCTGTTGGCACCCAGTTTCTCCATTCTTAAAGCACATATCAGAGAGAACTCTCAGATTTATTTTTTTTAATGTTTTGTGAGAAGTAGATATTCACTAATGTCTAATTTTTCATGGACCTTACTAAATTTAGAAAGTTGGCTGAAGTTTCAGGAGGAAAAAAGCACTTGTATTGGAGTCTGTTGGAGTCCTATCGTAAAACAAAGAAGTGGGGAATAATGTAGTTATTTCTTCTTCTTTTGTTTGTGGGTTTTTTGTTTTTTGTTTTTTTTTTTAATTAGTGCTTAAATTTATAGATCAGCCTGTAGATGAGAAATAGAGAAATCTTCCTCTTATTCAGTTCAATGATATGGAAACCCAGCTCAGCAAGATTGATCTCAGTTCTCAGCTTTGTGCATTTTTTGACTTAGCTCTTAACATTTCTTGGTGTCATTTCCCTGTGTATGAAATAAAAATAAAAACAACCCATCCTTTTCCTCCTTGATGTATTTTATCTGTAAGCTTCCCTGGGAAAGCACTTTTTCTCACTGCAGATACATTCTGTAATTAGGAAAAGGGTGGAGTTGGACCCCTAAACAGACATTTAGAAACAAGAGATTTACCTTAATCCATTATATAATTCATTTGCTTATATAATTAAAACATAAGTCAAGGAGAGGAAGAGTCCATGGCGAATGGACCAGCTTGTAGCTAACATCTGTGGTTGCGTATAACCGTCTGTCTTAATCTGGTAACACCAAGTTTATCCCAGTCCCAAGATGGCAGGCATGAAATGGGTATAATATTTTGAAGATTAAAAGCTGACAGAGCATACCAGCAATAAAAGTGAAATTAATATAGAGCAGCCTGGCTATGCTCTGGACTGATTTTAAGATTTCATCTGCTTTTCAATGAATTACAAAATTAAGCTGCTCTAGTAGCAATTGGGAGTGACAGAGAAACAACATGTCACATCCATCTGGAAAATTAAAGCCAGACTGTATATTGTGACCACAACAATTCTTTTCTAATCATAAAAGAATTTTTTCTTGGTAGGGTTTCTGTGCTAATGGGACCCAGTATCTTACAGAGACAACAGGGATGCAGCATGTTTCACAACAAGAGGTTCTGAGTGCAACCCTTTGCCTCTTGCCACAGAGTGACTTATGCAGGGATTTGCACTCATCAGTCCTGGTTCATCTCACATCCATCTCTGGATGCAGGAGGGAGGAATCCCTCTGACAGGTTGATTTTGGATTGCTTCCACAGCCTAGGTTGACACCCAGTTTCTGAGGTGATTTATACAGTAGCTCAGTGGAAGCTTGTTTATAATGCAGTGTAGTCTAAAATGGTTTTACTTGCATCTTAAAGTGAGCAGTTATATATCAATGTATTCAGAATCACTCTCCTGGCCCCTACAAGTGCATCTGAAGGTGTCTTTGCTGTTAGGTTTCTCTACCCTGTCACACACGTTTGTTAATGAATTTGAATTAGTTAGAATGCCAGATTTTCAGCTGGCATAACTCTGAAGTTCACTGCAAAGGACCTAGGTCTCTGAATCCTGGAATTACATATCACTTACTGGGGAAATCACTTGAATCATGTTTTTAAAAGCATTTTAGTGTATCAAGGTACCTCTTCTTTGTACTAATTTCTCAGGTGTGCTCACAGTGAGAGGCAGGTCAGTATCTGTCTTGAGAATAAATCTTATGAGGAACGGCTGAGGGAGCTGCAGTTCTTTAGGCTGAAGAAAAGGAGACTGACAGGAGACCTTATTGCTCTCTACAGCTACCTGAAAGGAGGTGGTCTCCTTCTCACAAGTCACAACTGCTAGGACAAGAGGAAATGGCATCAAGTTGTACCAGGGGAAGTTTAGGTTGGACATCAGGAAAACTTCTATACTGAAAAGGTTGTCAAAGACTGGAACAGGATGCCCAGGTAAGTGGTTGAATCACCATCCCTGGGTGTATTTAAAAGCCGTCTAGATATGGTGCTTAAGGATATGGTGTAGTAGTGGCCCTCGTAGAGTTAGATAATGGTTGGACTTGATAATCTTAAAGGTCTTTTCCAACCATAGTGATTCTGTGATCTAGACACAGAGTGATGGGAGGGACCTGGCTGTTAGAGGTATTAACACTTGCAGAGTCCAGTGAATGTTAAACATCTGAATCCATACTACATCTGTATGCATTTTTACAAGCTTGCCTTCCTTCCTTCCTTCCTTCCTTCCTTCCTTCCTTCCTTCCTTCCTTCCTTCCTTCCTTCCTTCCTTCCTTCCTTCCCTATTACTGTCTAGTGGAGTTCTTGTTTGCCATTGCTTAAGAATTAGTCTTAAAAATTCAGAGCTTTCAAGTAACTCATGAGCATTTTCAAAACGAGTTTTTTCTAGGAGGGCATTGTCTTGACACAACATCGTCCTAGCACTGAATGAATTAGAGTTTAAAATTCATAAGCAAAAGAGATTGATAAAAAAATACAAATTCTCACTGTAAAACATGCTGTTCCTCTTCTTGTAGCTGACCACCAACTACAAAGTGCAGCTGCTTGTCACAAAACATGAACTGGAAGCTGTGCTTTCCCATTAAACCACACACAGGATTTCCATGGGGCACCTGTTGCATCTCAGGTGGGATGGGATGCAGTTTGCTTTCTTTTACCACCATCAGTATCTGTACATGGCTCCAAGCACGAAATATCACAAACTCTCATAACACTCACGGGGTATAATGTGCTCACTGGAGACTGGCTTGACCAAAATGGCATTCTAGACTTGGCACTGAGCACACTGAAACTCCACATTTTAACTTACTTCTTCAGTTAAAAATGTGCTGATCAAAAGGAGAGACAGTGGGAGATGAGAAACAAAAAATGTGTAGTATCTCTGTGTACTGAGAGTTGAGGATGGGAGGAAATAGGGGTTAGAGCACAATTTTTTCCTACACTTGTGAAATTTTGCAGCCCTGTGGTGAGGCAGGGGATAATTTGCTGTGCTAGGTTTTAGTTAGGGAAGAATTACATCCTCTAACTGTACAGAGACGAAAGTCACTTTTCATGCTCATGCATCAAGGTTTTCAGGCTTCTGTTGGTAAGTGTAGGAGTTTTGCCTCTCTCCAGGAGCTCAGTTTGCACACAGAACTCCCCAGCTGGCACACTGTACCTCCTTCCATTTTTATCTTAACAGGAAAAAAACAGTGAAATATCCTTGTTTTTCCAGTTTTGTGGAGACAAAGACCTCCACCAGTTTGTAAGAAAACCCTGCGCAGACCCTTTTGGAGCAGGAAAGAAGGTCACTGTTGCTGTTCAGAGCATCTTTCTGAACAGATGCTGCTTTGTTGTTTGTTTTGTTTTGTTTTTTTTTTTTTTATGAAGATAGATGGATTCTGATCTTTTTCATCTTTCACATTTTTAGCAAGAACATATTACCCATACAAACTTACTGCAGATAGTATAATCAGTTCTTATCGGCTCGGTAAGTAATGCTGATCATTCTGCCTGGAAGTCTTTACCCATATCGACTCAGGTCTAGTAGGGTGTGAGGATCCCCTCATACTTTCTCATGTTTCTGCATATTATCTTATTAACCCCTTGAATTTATCTGTGTTCTCCAAAGGGGCTAACCCCAGGGACCTGCTGGAACTTCTCACAGAGTGAGCACAAAACTGGAAAATGAAAAGACAGCTAAAAGGAAAAGCTCTGCTGACACACCAAGACACTCAGGAAAAGTCAGAAACTCAAATTCAGATGGCTAAAGCTCAGAGTTAGGACAATGTGTGGGAACACACAAGGTACTCCAGTTGTCTTGCTAAAACACTTCCACAATTGCAGTGAAAATTAAGTATTTTTCTCCCTTGTGGATGTCTGAAAGGGCTGTTTCAGCACAGATATCTTTCCAGGCTCCATAACTCATCTTGTCCCTGGTCCCTCTGTGGACACATCTGGAAGAAAGCTGTGCTCAGTCTAGTCCCAAAGTAGAAAGGGCAGTTGTCACTAGAGATGATGCCTACAATAAAACTTTCACAATTATCCCTACTTTCATATGTCTGTCCATAAATAACTTGCTTGAAAAGTCATTTGTAATTGTTCTTCTCCTGGCTGTGAGTGCTATAATTGTTAATCAATCTTCACTTTTATGTGGTGATCTGTACTTGCTTCCTGGTTAATATTTTAAATTGATATTGTGTTGTTTCGTAATTATTAATAATGCTATTGTTATTTGAGCATGATGATTGTGATTAGAGGTAAATGCAATTTCCCCGTGGAAAATTATTAAACTAAAAATACCAGCTTCATCAATTTCTGTAATTTAGAGAGACAACTTTGAAATTAATTCAGAAAGTGATACTTAAACTATAGGATTGACACTCCAGCATTTTACCAAGCACAAACCTCCTCTTACTGTCATAAAATCTGGAGAAGTAATTAAGTGAGCTGTTTTAAGAACAGCTTATTGGTCACACACTGAATTACTGTTGCTAACTGATGTACAACATCATGTTTCTTCTGGAACAAAATATGTCTCTAAATGAAGACATCTGTCAGTAAAGAGAGCACAAAACGTGGGCCCACACAACTCATGCTCCACCTTCTCTCAATTTGTTTACCACACACTAGACCATTTCTGCAATACTCTGCATCATGCAGTGACATCTGGTGTCTGGACTACATACTGCAAATAAACATGTAATTAAAGCCTTTGTCTAGGACATCAGGCAAAGACCAGAATAATATTCCAGTTTGCACTGGAAATGTGCAAATGAAAAGTTGCCATGAAAAAGAAAGAAATGTTAATAGCTCAGTGCTCTAAATTAATGTGGGAAGTGTCTCCTAACCATAGCACAGACAGTTTGAGTCTCTAGGAACCGGTTCTTCTTTAATTTTCAGAGATACCAATGCTTCCATTTTCTTTGGATCAAAATCTCATGAGCTTTGAAGAGCCCAGACTTGGGCAAGTGTTTAAAAGACTTTTTGAAGATCACTTCTAAGTTGCAGAATAAAATGTGTCTGAAGAAGGAAGAGGAGATGTAATACATGCTTCTCAATAACATTTAAATGTTTAGAAACTCTCAAAGACATCTGGCTGTTCTTAATATTATTGAGTGGTTCTACTGCAGTATTAAACAAAGACAATGACCCATGTGGGACCGATTGCAGAGACAGTTATGCAAGCGTAGCATGCAACTTCAGACTTTCTCAAAGGACTTTGGAACGGAAATAATGAAACTTAATTGGTAGAGAAAGTAAATCAATAGTAGAACATGGTACATAGGTTAAATTACATATAGCAAAGCTGCAGCAGGTAAAAGGATAGGACAGGCAGATTTATTGTATCAAAGATGTCATTGTTTGTATGAAAGGAGTAAAGTTTACATGATACATACCGGCAATCACATGTGGAAAGTTTAGATACACCAGATGGCTTTCATAACTCCCAGGCTCTGAATTGCTGTTCAGGCCCATTCCAGAGATCTGATTTTCTTGAAGATCATCTTTCTTCTCTGCTTCTTCTGCTTCCACATGTGTGTTTAATATTTTATAACAGTTGACTGAGAGCAAGTTTAATATTTCCCTCTGCCACCAGCAGAATATTAAGTTTTCATTAAATGTGTCAATTAGTCAATTCTTTGCTTCATCAATATACATTTGTCACCAGAGGCATTCACTAAGCCAGACCAAAACACAATGAGGACACTAACTGTCTAGAGAGTCTTTCAGCCTTGCAGCTGTTTGGGGTTTTTCAATTCCCCTCTAGGAAGCTTAGACAATATATTAGAGAAATTGGTTAATTAAAACATAATTCCCAGATACACAGTGATAGATACTCAGGCTTGCTGTGCTACTTCTGTTTGTTGGGTTAATAAATCACTCAAATGATATAATTGTTTTCTGCAGCATGTGTAGAGGTGAAATGATTTTTTGTAATAGATTTGTTGAAAAATATTGTAGCAGAATGCAACTTGCTTTCTTCAAGTCCCAATAACTTCAGTTTCCAGGCACTGAATGTGACTAAAAGAAATTCTGGATCCCATTTGGTCTTGTGAATGGAGGTAATCGGTTGGCCAGGGAGTTAGGTTTAAATTATTGATCAACTGCATATAACAAATCATGTGATGCAACTACTGACACTCACAATTACCTTTTGTCTGGACAGGGTGGTCTGGCTTTGTTCACTTACTCTTCATTCAGAAACATCATTCAGAAAACATTCATTCCTTAAGAGTCCTCAGAATGTATAATTAATTATTTATATGACACTTCGGACATTTAAATAATGGTCGCATACAATTTATCACCTCCAAAGCCCCCCAGAACAAATGGGCAATTACCATGACCACCAACTGTTTTACAGATGAGATAAATGAAGGCTTAGAAGATAAAGGAAGGACCCTAAAGCTGTCCACTAATTAAGCAGGAGGGAGGAAGCATCTTATTTTTCTTGCTACAAAATTCAGTTCTAAATAAAAAGTAACTTTCATGTTTACCATAATTATTAGTGAATGAATTGAGTTCAGCAAAGATTGCCACTTGAAAATGTACAAGATGCAAAATGGAAAACACATGTAATTTCTGCAGTTCTTAAAAAAACTTACTTGTTTTCTTACTTGTAAGTCAAAAATGATGTTTTCATTTAGGAATTGATTATTTTGTTTTAGAAAGAAAGGAAAATAGTTAAAAATAATCTGAAAACAAAATGCCATATCCCATTTTTAATCAAAAAGAACATTTTGCTCATTCTGGCACAAGAAAATGCCATTTCTTTTAAATTTTGTTAAGAAACAAAATAGAACAAAATGAAACCTTTCTTATCCCTAAACACCAGTTGGACCCTGAAACAAGATTTCATTATTTTTCTGCTTTTAACAGCTCTTGTTCCATCAAAAGGATTGCCGAATGACTGGTTCAATGTTTGCTGCAATAGACAGTTTGTTTTCTATTGAGATGTTCTTCTTGCATCGGATTGATGCTTTCCTGACTTTTCCCATTCTGAAATTCAGAGAGGTGTAAATTATTTCCAACTCTGTCCTATCCTGGTAGCAGTTTACAGAGGTGGGTAATTGCAAGTCCTTCCTCCTTGTTGATCATGCAAGCCACGTATTTTCTGTGTGGTGCCTTCACCAACTCCACTCCCGCCCTGGTACACAGGCAAGGTTTGTAATTTATAGATGAAGGTGTTCAGCTGAAAGTTAATATCTGTGAAGGAGCCACTGGACAGCTATTTATCTTGGCACTGACCAAGCATGCAGCTGGGCCTGGCTGGTCCAGCAACTTGACATTTTATTTTTATAGATGCTACGTAAATTGCCTATCTAGTCCTCTTTCTTCTGGTTCACAAAGCGATAAGGGCTCCTATTATTTGCATGACCAGATGCCTTAATAACGTTGGATGCATCTGCCTGGATTTTATGTTCTTCCTCTTTTCTCTGTGGGCCTCAGATCAGCTCTTGGGTATTGACCTAAAAAAAAAAAAATATATTGCTTCATCTGATTTTCACCCTTTCTTCCTTCACGTCCTTGGTTCTGCCAGACAATGACTGCACAGGGAGATCTTCCCTGAATAAGGTTAATAGAAAATTGTTGTATTTCCAACATGCCTATGACAAGAAGTTTCACAGATTACTCAAACATGATGTGAAGAACTGTGCCTTTTTATTTTAAATCTGCCTTGTACTATCTTAATTCAATGCTTCTTGGAGCTTGTACTGGAAGAAAGTGAACATCTGATCATTACTCCCTTTTCCCATGTACTTTCTAATTTTATGGGCCTCTACTTTGTGATCTCTATGCATATTGCTATGTATGTATGATCTATGTCTTGCAAACTAAAGATTCCTCGTCCACTTAGTGGCTCCTTATCTGAATGTTTCTATCTCTCCAGGTTCCCCGTATTTCATTTTTCTCTGTTGGACTGCATGCAGGTTGACTGAGTAATAAAATAGTATGGAGTCTGCATGTTTACACAGAAAAGTTGCATGTAAGAGACACTCCATCCCATGAGTGTGCATCTTGCACTGCAAAACATCCTTTTAACTATTAACATAAATAATCAAAAGCCACAAAAAATGAAGCCTGCATAAGAGACACTGTAAATACATTAACTACTGAGCTATTTTACTGATACTATTCTTGACAGTAGGTTTTTGTTTGGGAATTACTAGATGTGTGTGGTTGTGGCAGGGAGCTGTGCTGATTCTTTGCCAACCTTATTAATCTACAATGATTTTGGGGATGTGAGGTTTTTTAATGTGTTTGTTTTCAGATTCTTGGTTTTTCCCTTCTCCAGAATGATAGATGTAGAGCTAATCCCATAGGCTGATGGATGCTGGAGGAATGGAGTGAGAGTTGTTCATTTTGACAGACTTATTTTCAGCTACTATTTTCCTGAACTCATACTTCAAACCTGTCAATTACAACTGCTTTGCTCAGAAAGCCCAGATGCACTACTGTGAGTCTGTACACTCAACCCATGCATAAGGAGTTGCAATATGAGAAAAATGGTCCACAGATGAGCAGTGGCCTTGTGTGGTCAGCAGTTATAACAGTCTTTCATCAGCCAAGCTGAACAGAAATCATTCACATAGGTAAACTATTATAAAAAACAATTTAATGACAACGCTACGGATTACTGGTGGACAAGGAGACCTTTGAGCATTTGCCCAGTCCTTCCATATAAAAGATAGACTCTAGTTGTCATTTACTCCTTTCTTGCATTTGAGGATCACTTTTCTCTTCCTTCTAGGCTCTTCCTATTTGTCATGTGTTAATCAAAACAGTTTCAGTATCACTCTGGTTTTACATACCCCTTGCCTTCAGTGTCCACTTGGGAGATTAAACAAGGTTCGTGGAATAAGACAATGCTTGTTCTAGGCTGAGTGGTGGGAGAATGGCCAATGCAGAGCCTTCAACCTGGGTAAGCATCAGTCTGGGGGAGTCATTACTGCATTATACCTTTGCATACAGAATTTCAACAACAGTCTTTCTGAAGTGACAGAAATTTAGCAAACAGTTTTGTTGGGGTTAGGTGACATTTGCCAAAACAATGAGAAGCTTTATTACTGTATTGTGCAAATAAGATTTTGTACCATTTAATTCTGAAATACTTTTTTTTTCCATGTGCAAATTAACAGAGAGAGAGAGGTTTAAATGAGGTGGAGAAAAGCTTGGAAGAGGATTGCATGACCTGAAAAAGTTTGGCTGTGGATGAATCAAAAGTTAAAGAAAGACAAAGTAGGCAGTTAATTTATCACTTACTGTCCATGAGACTCCATGACTAAATTGCCCTTTTTTCTCTTCTATTTCAGCTGTCACACCACCGTGCCTGCATTATCCTACACTCTTGGCCAAGGATCACAACCATTGTACCCATTCCAGCATGGTAGTGTGAGGATCCAGAGCAGGATAGAGAAGGCAGTCTGCTACCAAGCAAGATTCTATGCGTGACCTTGAGCTACAAACTACTGGCTCCACCCCAGCACCAACCTGTCTCCCCATTGTAACTGAGCGAGCTGCTAAAGCACCTGATATCCAGTATCAGCATATGACCTGACATTTGGCATCCCACCCACTGGGACTTCGAGAAGCTGAGAGGCATTTTCAGCTCTTCCTCATTCTGAAAGAGGTGCTAAAATTCAGGTAAGAATATTACAGCGTTAGGGGAAATAGTCAATGAAATGGATGGTTTGGAGTCTGTAAGTCTGGAGACAGGATAATAGCTTAATCATGAAGACAGGATGCATATAGCATTTTGGAAGATCCCCCAGATCCATCAAGATAAAAGCACTTAAAATATTACTACACTTCTGTTTTCTACCTGTCAGTGTGGCTTTTACCAACAGCAAGGGGCGTGGATCTCCATCTGTACTGTATAATAAGGGGGTGTTGTACCTTGGTCAAACAATATGATTTATATCCAAAAGGAGAGAGATGCCACATATCCTTGTGCTCTCAGAGACTCTAATTTATTGCCTAATTAAACACTTGCTGCCAAATTGTCCATCCTGTCATTTTTAATTCCTGGTCTAATATTCCAGACAACAGAACACTTAAGGAGGCTACCTTCTACAACTGAGGATTAAATGAAGAAAGATGTTAATGTGTGTTTCCTAATCAAAGTCAATAGTCTATCAGGAGCAATTATTCTTTAGCAGGTCTGTTCTTCTGGCACCATGCAATGTGTATGAATCTGACAAAGTCTGTTGACATCTTACCCACTTGCTGTAGAGGCAGAAGGCAAGACTAGCTACTCAAAACGAATCAAAACCCCTGGGAAGACATCCAGGCAACAGGGACAAACAGAATGTGTTTCTGTTTATCCTAAAACTTGATTTGCTTCTTTCAATGAGTCTGGTTGGGAATGAATGCCAAGGGGTCCTGAGGCAAGGGAGATCTTTGGACATAATGTCTTAGGCTACCAAGTGCTTTCACTGTTTTCTGTGTATTTACTCTTGCCGCATTCCTCTGAGATGTGAACATAGGTCCCCATTGCTGGTAAAGAATGGGGCCTAATCCTGAGCTTTACAAAGTCACAGTTCTTTTGTGGCTATGCTCTAGAATTCTTACAGAAAGCTGTAAAGCAGGTAGAAATTCAGACCGACTCTCTTGATTGGAGTCACAGCTTTGGTCTGACACAAGTGAGCTGTTGTTTGGGTGGGTTTGCTTTCATTGCAGAGCCACACGGGAACACCTTAAGTTGTCTCCAGATTAGATGAAACATGCAATATTGCATCTCTCTGAGCCCAAAAGTTTTGCTCTCATTGTCTTCTATCTCCATAAATTTGCCATCAGTACACATTTTTTAGGCCAGAAGGGATGAAAGAATACAGTGAGAAGGGAATGTCATGAGATCATAAAAGCTCTTGAGCAGTTCAGGATTGATTCTGCCTACTTGCTACTGTCTCTTGTCCTTCCACTGGGCACTTCCAAGAACAATCTGTCTCAGTCGTCTCCACAGCAACTCTTTACATAGTTGAAGAAAGCTGCCAGGTTGGAAAGAACCTCAGGAGGTGTCTATTCCAGCATCCTACTCAAAGGCAGGGCAGCACAGAATTTAAATCAGGTTGCTTAGGACTTTGCCTAATCAGATCTCAAAACCTGTGGAGAGACCTCAGTCTTTCTGAGCTCCTGTTCCAGTGCTTAATTAACCTTGGGGTATATATTTTTTTTGCTCATATCAAGGCAGAACCTCCCCTATTTCAATTTTTGACTATTGTCTCCCACTTTTCCACCATGCACCACTTTGAAGAGCCTATCTGTGTCTTCTTGATGACCTCCCCATAGATACTACCATGCTGCTATTACATCCGTTCAAGTCTTCATTTCTCCAGGGTAAACAGTTCTCTCACCCTCTCCTCAGACAACATATAATCAACTTCTTGTCCTTCAAGTGGCTGAAAATAGATTATATGAGGCTTTGCTCTGTAATTGTCTCAGGAGATAAGGTGAGGCTGACCATCTTGTAGGTCCTTGCATGTTCCTTCTTGTCTGCTTTGAAGATGGACATATTACTACCTTTCTCTAGACATCAGCAGGGTTGATAGCATCTTGCCTTGGCATTCCCTTCACAGAATATCCCTTTACCCAGTGTCTCTATGGATAACTGTACCCAGGATGTCAGCAAAAGCGTGTTCAAGTTCTGTGCCTATTGAGTCTTGAGACTGGTTACCCATTATGATAATCTCTCTGCAGATTCTCCCACCTGAATAGGAAGAAGTCTGGAACGGTCATGGCTATGGCCTCATTTCTCTTTGCATCCAGCAAACCATAGTGGTGGGGAAAAAAGTTTACAATGTCTATGAAGCTGTCTCCAGGTTCAGAGACAGCACACTGCAGGTAGCTACCAACATCTTAGGTTTTTGTGAGCCACCCATCTCCTCCTTATTCATTGCTCCTTCTCTATTTAACTTCTGTTATTTTATCCCTCAAATTAGTGAAAGGTGTGTCCTGCCTCTGTTTTGTTTGATAAGCCAGGATGAAAGCTGGGAATATGTAGATCTGGTGGATGCTTTTTTAATTAGCACCCACAGGTAAACCTGGTATTATCATATGCCAGAATTTATATCCCTATTATAACCCATCCCTATTAATAGCACCTCTTAGCAATTGCTGCCTGTTGATTTTTTGTCAAGAAGGTAATCAAAGGTATATGCATTTGTGTCTGTGTGGGAAAGTGTGTATGTGCACATAAATAAATGGGTTTTATCAAGGTTTTCCTTCCTGTAACTTTATTTGTCTAATGACATTTCAATAATATAAAATATATTTCCCCCCACTCTTTATATTATTCTTTGTGAGTTTCCCAGTAAGAAAAGTTCTGTTTCTTTTTTTTCATCTTTTTTAAAGCAGCAGCAGAAAAAGCCAATACTACAGTTACCTTCCTACTAATGACATACAAGGGGGTTTTGAAACAATTCTTTTCTCTTGTTGAAAGCTTTGAAGATCCCTTTAAGTTAGGAGGCTTGTTGCTCTTTCCGGGGTAACGCTCTGCAGTGTGAGCCATCCTTTCACCTGAGCAAATGCAGTTGTCTGCTTAGGGTGAACTAAACACTCACTGATTGGATCTCAAGTCTATTGCCTGAACAATGGCAGTTAGGTTCATTTTTGATGACAGAGCGTATCGCCCTTTTCCCCCAGTGCTAAGACCTCCTGCAGGTACCTTGCCCTGTCCATCAGCTCTATGCCAGACCTTAGATACATTCAGTTGTATCATATGACAATGGAAACCCATGCATGGTTGGCTGAAGTAGGCCCCATATGTCCATTCCTATAGTGTTTAGACATCTAACACACTTGCAGAGCCTTGTTTTATAAGACTCAGTGTGGATCCCTCTTAGATATTTAGCAGTAAAAGAATATTGTTCATCTGGTTGCTGTGGTATCCCTTTTCCCTGATCCCGTATCTGTCCTGCCTCTGTAGGACAAACATTTCAGATCAGGATATTCTACTCTACTGAACAGTCCCTATATAGCTGTGACACAACAAAGTCTTGACTTCAGCTGATGTTACTGACATAAAGATGTGTCTTCCCAATACAATCTTTGTTGTACCCTTTGTCTCCTCTGTTCCAGTGCAAACTTCTCTGTTTACAATCAGAAGCTTATGAAACAAGACTTGACTTGTTTACCCTGGGGACATGTAGTGGGTTGACCTTGGCTGGATGCCAGGTGTCCACCAAGCTGCTCTATCACTCCCCTCCTCTTCAGGACAGGAAAGAGGGCTCATGAGTCAAGGTAAGGGCCAGCAGATCACTCGGCAATTAGTGTCTCAGGTGAAACACACAACTTGGGGAAATTAATTTATTAGCAATCAAATCAGAGTAGGGCAATGAGAAATAAAACAAATCTTAAAAATAAAAAAAATCTTAATCTTCCTCCCACTCCTCCCTTCTTCCCAGGCTTAACTTTACTCCTGAGTTCTCTACCTCTTACCTGTAGCGGTACAGGGAAATGGGGAATGGGTGTTGCAGTCAGTTCATCACACATTGTTTCTGCTGCTCCTTCCTCCTCACACTCTTCCCCTGCTCCAGTGTGGGGGTCTCTCCCATGGGAGTCACTTCTCTATGAAGTTCTCCAACATGAATCCTTTCCATTGGCTTAAGTTCTTTACAAACTGCACCGGCATGGGTCCTTTCCATGGAGTTCAAGCCTTAGGGAGCTGACTGCTCCAGTATGGGTCCCCCATGGGGTCACTAGTCCTGCCAGCAAATGTGCTCCAGTGTGGGCTCCTCTTTCCACAAGTCCACAGGTCCCGCAAGGAGCTTGCTCCAGCATGGGCTTTCCATAAGGTCACAACCACCTTTGGGCATCCACATGCACCAGCATGGGGTCCTCCATGGGCTGCAGGTGGATCTCTGCTCCAACTCACTATGGTCTTCACCATGGGCTGCAGGGGAATTTCTGCTCTGGCACCTGGAGTATCTCTTCCCCCTCCTTCACTGACCTTGGTGTCTGCAGAGTGGTTCCTCTCATATATTCTCACTCTTCTCTCTGACTGCAATTGCTGTTGTGCAATTCTTTATCTTATTCTTCTTAACTATGTTAGCACAGAGGTTCTACCACTGTCATTGATGGGCTTGGCCTTGGCCAGCAGTGGGCCCATCTGAGTGCCAGCTGATATTGGCTCTTTTTGACATGGGGGAAGCTTCTGGAAACCTTCTGACCATGTACTGCTGCCCCCCCCCCCCCCCAACCTCTCCACACAAACCAAATACAAGACAATGAGCTGCTATTTAATGAAAAACAGACTTTCATAGGAATTGGTTTTACCTTTTTGCCTTTCTTGTGTCAACTGAAAAAAATGCACAAAACCTTCTCAACCTCGACCAAACAGAGACAATCCAACTCTAAGGATTTACAGAGGAATTAACTGGGAAAATGTAGAGGGCAAGTTAAAAGAAGAGATGCCATGGAATTGGAGCTGTAATAACCAGAGAAAAGACATTATACAGGAACCTGTTCCTTTGGGCCAGCTTGCCATTCATTGCAGGTCCAGTAGCTGAGTACTGTTGTGTGGAGGAGCAACATTCAGTACAGCCTGCCTGTGCATCTGATCCAGCATTCTTCCAAATGTGTTTCAGAAGACATCTGTGAAGTTCAGGTGTTTCCTTCTCACTTATTCTGTGCAACTGTTTCTCACAGATGCAATGACTAGGCACAGTGTTCCATGGATGGATGGATGGAAGACTTTTGTGCTAGTTTCGAGTTGTACACCTACTTGGTATCTTGCTGAAATTCTAAGCTGTTTTTGAAGCTGGTTTTGGCTCAAGTGGTTAGCTTTGTGTTTCTACCTCCCATGACCACACTGCATCACAGGGAAATAATGACAGAGCAATCTCGTCTGTGTCTGAATGGTGCTACATTATGCTGTGTACACAGACACAATGATTTCTATGGAATAGCATTTATGTTCCCTATCTGTAGGTGTCTGCAGTGTTTACATTACATCTGATTAAGTAACCTAGGCTCCTGTTCCAGTCGATGAAAAAGCAGTTAATATACTACTGGAGTTAGGTTCAGTTCAGTTTACCAAAAAATAAGTGAATGTTAGGATGAGGTGTGATGTCACTCACTCTGTTGAATCCGTTGATTTGCTGTTTGACTTCCTCAGATGTACATGCCAATATTGCAGACCACTGCATTTAATCAGCTCAGTCATACCTTTCATAACAAATACACTTGGGGTTTGCTTTAGAAGGCAATGAAGACATGAATTCACCTGGAACATCCAAATTCATTTTCCTGATGCTTGAGTAAACCCTCACGGGACAGCTTTTCTTCCCTTTATTGCCAGCTTGTGCTGGAAGGCCAATAAGCTCAGATCCTGCTGTGGAGTCCCTGGAGGAAGTAGAAATCCTTCTAGTGCTCTGAGAAAAACTACCTTTCTTCAGTTTTTCCAACCCTTTATGGGCTAACTGTATTTTTTGCTTCATCCTGCAGATGAAGCAGCTGGTAAAGGAATGTCTAAATTCCTATTAGACTTCTAGGTTTCTTGTTATTTGTAGTACAGAAATAGGGAATGCTGTAGGCACCAGATTTACTGACTGCTAAATGATCAGTATTGAGAACTACAAGTTTTCCCTTGATATTTTTACCTAAACAGTGTTCCAAGGATAGAAACAACAGATAATATTTATCTCTGTTCCTTTCATCACTGAAATGATGTTCCACAGACTTACAAGGAACAGGATAATATGGATCTTAGAATATAGCCAGAGTGCATGAAAGAACTGTGAAAATATGTGTATTAGGACTTGTGATATAGTCAGAAGACTAGCTAGAGGAAGCCCCAAAGAAAGGAGGAGAAGACTAAACTATAATGCTTTTCCCCTGTATAATAGTGAGAAGATTAGAGTTATTAGTTTAATTTACTTTTATTTTAAATGTCCAGTGGAAATTGTTTTGTGCTAATAGATTATTTTCATTCAGGGTTGCTGCAATAATTCATATAATTTTAAGTATTAAGAAGTGATGTTATGAATAAGATAATAAAATATTAATGCAGTCTAGAGACAACAATGTAAAAGCAAGAAGGAAACAACCAAGACACAACAATGTGACACTGGAGAAGTAAAGCAAGTCTATGGAACTTTGCAGAAAGTGTAGAAAAGGAATATCAAGCAGTTGGGTTAAAGCTGAGCATGCACAGCAATCACATTTAAAAAAAATTCACTAGTTGACCATTTTTCTAGGAAAAGGCTTCTTCTCTGAACCATCTGAGAGACTTTCTCTCCCTGTTTCCAATGTACGTCAAAGCTTCCCCACCCTTCACCGAGTTTCTCTTTTAGAATTTCCTTCCCACTCTGTTTCTCCCAAACAATTTGTATCTCTTGGCTTTCAAGACATGCTGCAAAACTTACATCCATCCAGACTTTGGGATTAATTTTTACAAATATAATAACAGTATTTTGTCATACTTCATGTCTTCTCAGTAGGTGCAGAAACTTTGTGAGCATAGTACCACCTCCAAGACTTATTTGCAGGGGTAATTACATGATAGCCAGTTTTAATAGCTCAGGTGCTATTAACCTCTCTGCTGACACAGTTTTGCTGCTTCCAGTCTGGAGTTAATTGGTCAAACCTTTCTTGACATTCTTTGGATCCTCAAGTTTAGACATCTTTGTGTTGTAAACTATTGCATGGTAAAGATCTCTATTATTTTTTTATTTTTATTTTTTTTTTTCCCAGTAGGAAACATCAGAGTGTAAGAAGTACCAGACTAGATGTAAGGCAATTCTGATTTTGTGCTATACCCTATGTCTCCTATCAGTGAGAACTGAACATTTCAAAGGAAAGTATAAGAATCAGAGCGAATTTTCCTCCTTGTCTCTAAACTAGGGACTGACCTCATGTATAGTCTTGATTCATGGACTTAAAGGATGATTGTTTTCACTCATTAATTGACAGATACCTGGAGCACCTCCCAGAGTACTGCAAAAACAACAAAGAAACAATCTGCTTGGAATTGTCCAAAGCATTTGACACTGTCCCACATGACATCCCTGTCTTTAAATTGGAGAGACATGGATTTGACAGACTGACCTCTTGGTGGATAAGTAATTGGCTGGATGGTTGCATTCAAAGAGTTGTGGTCATTGGCTCAATGTCCAGGTGGAGACCAGGAGTAAGTGGCCTTCTTCAGGGTTTGGTACTGGGACTGACGTTTAACATTTTTGTTGACAGCATGGACAGGGATTGAGTGCACCCTCAGCAAGTCTGCTGATGACACCAAACCATGTGGTGCAGTTGACACGCTGTACAGAAGGGATGCCATCTAGAAGGACTTTCAGAGGTGGACCTGTGCAAATGTCATGAACTTTAACAAGGCCAAGTGCAAGGTCCTGCACATAGATCAAGGCAATCTCGAGTACAAACACAGGCTGAGTGGAGAATGGATTGAGAGTGGCCCTGTAAGAGAAGGACTTGGTGGGTGTTGGTTGACAAGAAGATCAACATGACCTGGCGATGTGTGCTTGCAGCCCAGAAAGCCAACCTTATCCTGGGCTGCATGACCAGTAGACCAAGGGGAGTGATTTTCCCTATCTTTGCTCTGGTAAGACCCCATCTGGAGTACTACATTCAGCTCTGGGGTCCCCAACATAAGGAGGACATGAACCTGTTGGAGTCAGGCCTTGAAGAAGACCATGAAGATGCTCAGAGGGATGGAACACCTCACCTATGAAGACAGGCTGAGAGAGTTGGGTGTTAGTCATCCTGGAGAAGAGGAGGCTCTGGAGAGATCTTATAGCAGCCTTTTAGTACCTAAAGGGGATCTACAAGAAAGCTGGTGAGGGGCATGTTACAAGGGAATGTAGTAATAGGATAAGGTGTAATGGCTTTAAACTGAAAGAGGGTAGATTTAAATTGGATATTAGGAAGAAATTCTTCACTCTGAGGGTGGTGAGACACTGGAGCAGGTTGTCCAGAGAGCTTGTGAATGCCCCATCCCTAGAAGTGTTCAAGTCCAGGTTGGATGGAGGTTTTAGCAAGCTGATCTAGTGGAAGGTGTCCCTGACCATGGCAGGTGGGGTGGAACTAAATGATCTTTAAAGTCCCTTCCAACACAAACCATTCTATGTTTCTAGACTCCACCTCTTGTTTGTAAATCAGTGTAGAGGAATTTGTGATCTCTACTGATAATGTTTGGAGAATCTGCACACTGCAAGAGGAGCAAAACTTCTGACACTCTTCCTCCTGACTGAAAAGTGTCACTCTGCAGTTCTGTACTCAGTAACTCTGGCTACCTCTAGAGGATCTAAAAGATGTAGGAGGAATGAGGGGAGAAGCCCTTGCCACAGTGTGAGGTTGGGGTTATAAATGTCTAGAAGGTGACAGCAGAGAGGAGCAAAGGAAATAGCATCTTCAGATCCTGAAAGAAACTTAAAAGACATGTAGACACAGCACTTAGGGTAGTGGACTTCTCAGTGTCAGGTTTATGGTTGGACTTTATGATTTTAAGGGTCTCTTCCAACCTAAATAAGTCTATGATGCTACAGAGAGTAGCAGATGGATTTAGTTGCTCAACAGTTCAACTTCAATGCATGGGTGTCCTGTCCTCATTTGGACATCATTCTCTGAGGTCCCTTGGGTGGCTGAAGCTGGCCTTTATCTCTCTGGGTCGTGCTCATTCCCCACCTGAGGATCAGTGACAGGGTAAAGCTCATGTCTTCTTTGTTGGCCTCAGATCCAATACCTAATTTGACTAAAGAAAGAGGCGACCTGGAGAAGGGCATGAGTGTCAATCCAGAGATAGAAATGAACGTTGCCGTATCAAAAACTTTAAAGCATGAGCTAAAGAATTGAAAGTTGGTAGCTGGAGATTAAAAATTCCTATCTCTAAGGTGTGATTGGGAAAATCACGTACAAGTGGATACTCTATATAAGCAGGAGGAGAAGAATTGAAAGCTATAAAGCTAGACTGATTTTGTCTCTGGATTTCTCAGTTTTAGTAAATGCTCAGTGAGATCTCCTTTTACACCATGTGTTTTTGCGGACCACTCTTGAGCAGTCTTAGATGAAGATCCTGACTGAAGAAAAGCTCTTCATCAGTCTCTTAGGTAGGAAAGCAGATTTTATGGTAAAGTCATGCCATGCCTATACATTCATATGAAAGCCTAACTTTACTTGAAAGACACATTTGGGAAAGCACCAGCTTGCCTTCCAGCAGCACTGGCAGGGTGCAAGCAGTCAATTGAACCTAACCTGACAAGTGGAGAAGAGCAGCTTTTTCAGCCTCAAACCCCATTCCTCTGAAATTACTGACATGACAGCTCTGTGATTATTGAGATGATGGCTAAAACCCATTATGCCATGAAAATGTCATTCATTACACTCTACCAACTTCAATTTTATGCCTTGTTCTCAGAGGCACAATGTACTAGGGTGCATCTCTGTTGTGAAGAGCAAACAGTGCCATTACCTCCTGGGTAACAATGAGAAGAAAACTGAAATATGAAGTGCCATTACAGTAAATCAGTTGATCATTAGCCTGTATTTGCTAGTGCAGTTAGAGAGCTCAGCTCTGTACAAAACCAAAACCCACAAAAAAACTAGAGACACAGTGTCTCAATTTTCAGATGCATGCTGGCAGCCCTTTGTACCTGTGGAGTCCCCATGGACCTCCAGCCCTGGACTTCCTTGACAATATCTAGACTGATCTGGAGGCAGAGGGTTGACTTTGATTTAGTAATTCTGGTTCAGTTCTTATCTTTGTAAAATAAACATTTTGTCTGCAAAGCTGAAAATAAGATACCTATTTCCATCAGAAGTTTTTTGGGGGGACAAAGGGTATTTCTCACTGTGTACCTGGCAAAATAAGTATTGCTCTCAGATGGCATCTTGCTTTAATAAAGCAATTAATGAAACAGTAACAATATTTCCTTTGTGCTAAGATCTGTGAGCAGGTTTCCGTGGCAACAGTCCATGCACAAGCTTCTTGCCTGTAGCAAATGTGAAGTTATTTGAATCATTTAAATTCTTTTAAAGGAAGAGGACTGGTGCAACTCAAATTAACTCAGATTTACTGCAAGACGAAAGTATACACAGGGGCAGTTACCTCAGGTCTGCTGATGCACAGGAACTTTTTACCCTGCATTAACTCACTGCTGTGTTCGAATCCTCTAAACTACCATAGGAGCTTTTATGTCAGAAATACATGTATTTTCACTACATTTACTTTTTCTCTCTCTAGCTATTTTCTGCCAACAGAAACCATGCCCATTTTTACACTAGGATAGCAGTCTGTATCAGATCTTCATCTTTATGGTCCTGAGAGGGAAAAAGAACAGATTCTTGCCTGACTTCAGCAGCTATAATGAATGAGCAGACAATCCCTAGGCTGCGTAAGAGGCAGAATAAACAGCAGGAGGAACTATGTGCTGTTTCATAATCTCTTTGCTTCTCTGGGAACTGAGGTCTCCCTTAGAAATAAAATCATACTGACCACTGGTTTCTGGAGTGCAACATGTCACCATAGTCCTAGGCTCAAAGCATGCTGAGTATATGAAGATGGAACAAAATAGGGTTTGTTCAATTTGAGTGTGTGGAGAGAGACAGAAAATAGCCAAAGGATTTTATATTTACAGACAAATGTGTGTACTAGTGGATCTGCCATTGTGACACACTAGTAAAACCTGTCTGCCCATTTTTTTTTTTCTCCTACTTCAAGGGCAAAGAAGGATAAGGAACATAGGACCACATGCAGCATGTTCCTTTCTGGCTGCTGATCCCTGTGTGTCTCTTCTGCCAAAAAAGATGTTCCTCAGGAGCAGATGGTGAGGCAGTTCCAAAAGAGAAAGTTTGGGATGGGGAGAAGTATTCTAAACCCAAAGCTTTTTATAATTTAGTTGCTGTATCAGTGAGTACTTCCATAGCCAGAGAGGTAAAGAAGCAAATGGCTTCTGGAGCAAATACAAAAGTGTTAATTATAATGCACATCTTTTAGGCATGTTCTTTGCAATACATGAGAAAGTACTTCAGCAGATCAAGAGACAGAAAATATCAATAATCACCTGATTTCCCTTCCACTGGGAAATTCTGGGAATTAATCTTTAAAAGGCTTCACTACCAATTTTTAAGGGAAAAATAAACAAACAAACAAACAAACAAAAAACATCAAAACCCACAACAAACAGCAAATACTTTCTTCTACTAGTTTTGTCCTTGCATTCATCCAGCATCACAGGCTAGAACTGTTGCTTGGCTATATGTATAAGGCCTATATGGACCTGATTCTTTGGGCAACCACTACTGCAGGGATGTGGAACATATTGAACTAGTTGGGATATCAGCTAAATTCATGACTGGGACCTGGTCTGGGATGGAATATTAGATTTGGCTAATCGAATATTATCAGTTGGTATCTAAACCAAAAAAACCCCGTGGTTTAACACTGTAGCGACTTGGTGGAAGAAGGTTCTTGACCTCTCTTAAAAGTCTAAATTCAGCTGAGTTCTGAATTTAAAGCTAAACTTATTAGAGATCATAGTGACACTTTTGAGAATACCAATTGATTTCTAGCCTGTGACCTATAGATGTCTTACACCACTCTTGCTCCAATGTTTTAGTTCAGATCACTCATAGAGACAAGGAATTGAGCTAGAAGGATAATGGAACCGAACTATTAGACTAAGACCCACATGAAGTCTGGAAATGTGGCCTACTAAATTTAGGCCCAGAGAAGGTCCACGTGGCAGGGTCCCTGAGAAAAGAGAAAACTGATTTATTCAAAAGCTCCCACATTCTTTGGGTTTTTTTCAGGTCTAAAAATGCTTTTTTATAAAAGAATTCAAACTACTTTTTGTGCTAAACACACAAATGGAAATCTCCTAGCACTACATGCATTATTTCACTAAAATAAATATTGTTGCCTTTAATATTTAAAGAGATTTTTGAAACAGCCACGGAGGATGAAAAATACAAGCCAGCAAAAGCGCTCCATGTGTCAGAGCCCTACAGAGGCATATTTCAATTCTCCTGCTTTAATTTCTTTAGCTCTCAAGGAATTCCAAGGTCTCTGAAATGGCATGCTGGGCAGGGAAAACAGAGCTGTTGTCCTCAGGGCTTCTTTATTATTCACTATCACAGGAATTTTTGTTCAGTATAGTCTGAGGAACTGCATCACATACCCCTCAAAGCTGCTGGATTAGCAAATACTCTACGTCCACTGTGTCTCAAACATCAGCAGACACTATCTAATCCTTATGGTTGGACAGGAGATGTGGGATTTCCTTAATCATGTGTGTGCCACCAGACCAGTTTTCAGAATCTGTTGAAGCTAATGGGAATTTTGCTATTGGCTTTATTGGGATGAGGAGAATCAATACGAGCAGAGACTCTTGTCCTTCACAGAGTGGTTTCAGATGAAGTTCCTTGTCTTAACCTTATCCCAGAGCTGTGTGGCTTGTCCTGCCAGACCTGTCCCTTTGTGATGCTGTGGACACAGTCAGGGTGCCATGCAGTAAACAGTAAACCTGTATTCCAAGCATCCCATACTCCAGATGGATCCCCTGGGACACAAATTTTATGCACGTCAAACCATACAGTGAGTGATAAGCTTAGAAAGTTGTGAAGGAAGCACAGGGGCTAATTCTCAAGCAGTGGATGGGAGGCCAAATTCAGAGTGATACTGAGTGTCATAGTTACTGGGACCAGAACTGCTAGCAAAAAGCAGCCACCAGTTCTTTATTGGATGCCCCTAACTCCTTTAATGTTGCATACAGTAAAGGGAAGGAGGGGTAACCCATTGCTAATACTGAAAAGATGTACTGTGGGAGTCAATGCCATCAGAAAAAAATATATATAACTTTGGAGACTAATAAAATTAGGAATACCCCTATGACTCAAGTTCATGGGTACATATACGTCTGTGCCTGCACTTGGACATCTATATTTCTAGATTAATATTCTGTGATCTGATTTTTCTCCTGGAGTTATCCCAATGTAACACTGGAGTCATACAGATCTTTTCTGTGCACACCAGGCCCAATAAAATACAATGCAGGCATCATAGCCAGTGAACTTAGGGCTGCATTGCAATGTCCATTTAAGCAGAATTCAAATGCCTTTGCTTCCTCAGTCTGTTTTCCAATTATTGCATTAAATTTGTAACAGTGATTATGTATGTTCCCCACATCTAGCACCATAGTCCTTCCTAACGATCATTTTATACTGTCCTCTCCCATTTAACTGGAAAATTTCCACTCTGTTGAGCAGAAGAAGAATTGTCCAAAGAAAGGCTCATTTGGGGACTCTTCTTCTTTATTTTCTATGGACATACACTCTCACAAAGTCTTATCTTAACAGCAGTCAGAGAAAAAAAGGGTTGAAAGACTCTTGGCAATGTTTTCTACTCCAGCAGCCTGCCCGAGGACAGGGTAGATTACCTTCATGGACAGTTTAACCATTCTTTTATGTAAATTTCATTACATGGGGCCAACAGTGCCAAGAACACACTCAGGAAGACATTCCATGGAGTTCTTCACTGTGAAACCCTTCTTCCTTCTCCACTCCTTGCAGATGTTCCAGGCTACCTCAGCACTTGGAAATCACACATACCCAGAATCCTTCTCTTGCAGTGATCTCACCAGGTAGAGGGTGGCTTTTATCCTCATCATTAAACTGTCCTGCTGCCCAAAACAGGGTAGGTGCATCCAGACTGCCTTTTGGAAACAGCCCCTGTCTTGTGCAGTGCTTCAACTTTGTGTAGAAATTGTGCAAGAGTGAGTTAGCTAGTCCAGACAACAACAGTGCCAGGGACTATTTTAGGCATTTAGCAAAACAGATAATTAAGTTTGAGAGTTTAACAGTGTCTCTGCCACTGTTCATTGCTAATATAGGTCCAGCTTTGGAATTTTCCTTTGCTACATGCTGAGCAGTCTGATCTTGGTCTGAACATCATCATGCTATCATACTGAGCACACCCATGTTAAGTGAATATGTGGTTAGGAAATGCTCAACTTTGGTGACTTCTCAGCTAATTTAAGTTGCAAAATGTTAGTTTTCAGTTCTGATCACATTTTGCTGACATGATTTTGCTGTGGGACAAAGGAGAGGTGTTCATCACAGAGCACTTCTTGAAAGGAAATTCTGTGGTTAAAAAGGGTGTTATTTCTTTGGACAGATGTGTCTGCCTCTGCCCTGGGCAGTGGTACACCTCAGGATCTGAGCTGATTGCATTGCAAGGGAGTATCATTTGCAGCTGATGTGACAGGACACCTGAGTTCTCTGGGGATGGGGATGTCAGGCTGTATCTCTTCTGCTGCAGTAGCAGCACCAGGCACTGGCATGCAGGGTGCATACTGAAGCATTTCTGAGTGATTGCTCCATTAGTATTTATACAGCAGAAAAGCCCCGGTCTCCTTGCCATTTTTCAATCCTGCTGCCGCAAAATAACTCCAGGGGGGAGCTCATCTGGTTATTAAGTATCTATGTCCCAGGTTTGCTTTCCCAGCCTTCAACTTTCCTGCTAAGAGGGCCTCTTTGCTCTTGGTGAAATGATGCAATTAAATCTCCTCAGCCATCTCCTTTCTGGCCTCTTGGTGGTAGTCTTAACCCAGCATTTTCACTAGCTGCTCTGGCTGCCTTTAACTAAAAGCTTCAATCTGCATCCTTCTCTAGGAGAACGTTATAACGTTTTAAAGTAGATACTAAATATATACAAAGTTTATGGACACAAAGTGAGACTTTTAAAGGATTTTCCAGAGATACAGAAGCTGTGCATCGCTGATCCATGCTGACCTACTTCAAAGCTTCACCTGTTACACAAAACCCAGTGCTGAGATCTGTCAGATAGCACAGATGTTTGGATCCAATGCGTACAGTAAGGCAACGAAGGTGAAATGAATAGTAAGGTTGCTGTTTGCAGACTTAGCAGTTGAAAAAGAAAGAAAGAAAGAAAGAAAGAAAGAAAGAAAGAAAGAA
>JAAGNO010006552.1:92418-112163 GCA_033439905.1 Ceryle rudis | reverse complement strand
AATGAGAAAATTAATAGGTACAAACAAAATTCCTTCTTCCTGGTTGGGTTTAACTCAAGCCTCCACAACAGTGAAATGCTCTCTCTCTATTAGTACCAGTACTTGCCAAGTTGCAACAGGCAAAGTAATCTAAATGGCTGGAATGCATGTAGGTGTTAACATGCAACAGTCTGAAATCTGGTAACATTCTCAGTGGTGTAACTGGAAGATGACAGTGGTTTGTGGGTATCAACAGTCAAGGCATTACAAAGAAAGGAGGACTTCAGATACCAACATCCCGGTTCACGAGAAAAGGATCTCCCCAGCCTAACTACACCTCATGTGCAGCACCGTGACCCCCAACCCTCACTACCCACTCTGCACCGAAGAACTTTGGACCTTTGCTGTATGCTAGTGGGGTTTTGTTTTGAGAAGGAATAGCACTCGGCTCTCATCCCTCAAAAACCTATGGTGTTTTCAGTATGAAACAAAAGTAAAATCTTTGCTTCATTAACACATCCTTATCTTTATATAGATGAAATAAAAAACTTCTAATCAGAACACCTCCAGCATGTGGTGTATACAAAAAAGCAATATTTTCCATCTTCCCTGCTAAATTCTATCCCAAGACTTTTTCCATATTTAATTAATAAGGTACTACAGATAGTCATTTATTATCTACAGGAGATTTTTAATTCATCACCTGGACAATTTTAATAGAAAAAAAACAGGTTTAAAAAAAAACCCCAACTTTTATTCTTAATCCACTGACATTTTTTAGTATAAGGGTCATTAAATACACTCATAGTTTTGTAACACAATACTGCAAGTAGGGGCCAGATCGTCAGTGATTAGAAATTTTTTTTGAGAACCAGTTCATGTTCTGTGCCCAATATCTCAGAATCAAGAAGCCCAGTCCTGCAAAAACTCTCAGGTACAGAATTTTATTAGTGCCACAACTGATTACTGTGAGCTAGATTTAAAAGATATGCAGTTTCCCAAGAACCAGTGACATTTGGGTATAGTAATTGATAGGTTAGTGTGAAATACACAATGAAATACAATACAGCTCAAGAATTTGAATGGAATGAGAAACCCCTATATGCAAAGAATAGTAGTTCTGAATAGTTTGTGATTGTTCATAAACATATCTTTGTAAACACATATTGTTTCTACTTGTGTGTATATGTCAGACCTTAAAACAGTTGCCTGTTTGACCATACAAATATTACTATACTTCATAGCAAAATAGGCATGTTGCTACGACAAAAATCAACCATGTTTTTCACCAAATGCTTGTTAACAATGGAGTGCTAGTGACCCCTAGTGCTGTATTTATTCTGTGAGGCTACATCTGAGACTCATTACAGGAGGCACAACATCTTTTCTCTTCTAAAATTAAACAAGAATTGGCATCTACTGAAATAAATGTTAGAAGTGTGAAGATGAGGAAACAGTAAAACAAAGGCATTAGCAGGAAAAGCAGAACTTCCTGTTTGTAAAGTTTTCTATTTATAGATATTAAACACTAGTCACTGTAGTTCCTTAAAGCATACTGACTATATTGCTTAATTCTCCCCCTGTACTCGGCAGTGGTGAGGCCACACCTTGAATACTGCATTCAGTTCTGGGGCCCTCACTATAAGAAGGACACAGAAGTGCTGGTGTGTGTCCAGAAAAGGGCAAGAAGACTTGTGAAGGGTCTAGAGCACAAGTCCTGTGAGGAGCAGCTAAGGGAGCTGGGGTTGTTTAGCCTGGAGGAGGCTGAGGGGACACCTTATCCCTCTCTAGAACTACCTGAAAGGAGGTTGAAGCAAGAAGGTGGACAGCCTCTTCTCCCTGGTGATGTGTGACAGGACCAGAGGGAATGGCTGCAAGCTGCACCAGGGGAGGTTTAGGCTGGATATTAGGAAACATTTCTTCACTGAAAGGGTTATCAAACATTGGAATGGTCTGCCTGGGGCAGTGGTGGAGTCACCATCCTTGGAGGTATTTAAATGGCATGTGGACCTGGTGCTTAGGGACATGGTTTGGTGGTGAGCTTGCAGTGTTGGGTCGAAGGTTAGACTAGATGATCTTGAAGGTCTCTTCCAATCAAGGACATTCTGTGATTCTGTTATATGGTTTAAAAAAGAACTCGATTACTTAAATTAACCAAGCAAATGCTAATTTGAAGGACACAGAAAATATTTTTCTGTTTCCCTTCCTGGATCTCTATTGGCTATTGAAAAACTCTCGTTGCCCAAAATATTGGCAAGGTTTTTATGAAATATTTTTGTCTGCGTACCAAATTCTACAGATTTTAGAAAACTATTATGTATGGTAAGTTCTGTTGTCTGCTTATATGTAATACCTAACACTGAAGTGCTGATTACAGTTTTTAGTATTATATCCATGTTGCAATGCTATTAGAGTTTAATAATTTATCGTCTCTTTATAAACTATTTATGAATAGAAGATTAAGTGTAGCAAAATGAGTAGTTAATAGAGCCAAATTCAAACCTACTCTATAGTAAAGTATACCTTTTGACACTGAATCTCATTTTGCTAATTTCATTCTTTCAGTACAGTAAGACATAGGAATAACATCAACATCTCATTTGGAGAAATCTTTGCAATACAAAAACTTGGAAGATGTAAAGGTAATTTTCATAGAAACATTTCAAATTAAACAGTTCCTCTTTTTTCCTTCTTCTATGGGGTTTTTTGTTTGGCGGTGATGGGGGGGGGGCAGTGTTTTAAGATTTATAGTACAGATCTACATCATTCTGCTCTAGGCTCATGTAGATTAGAAGTGTTAGATGTAACCAGGGTGGGCAAGTTTTGCAGAAAGTCTTAAAAAAGTTATGATGACCCCTGCACTAAGGTTTACATACTGCTGTGGTTAATGTTTAGCAAAGGTATACCCTCTCCAAAGTGTCAGTCATCTTTCAATAAATTGAAGTGACTGCAAAGTGTTCACTGAATTACAGTTCTTGAGATGTATTCAGTTCTACTAATTCTTCAGGCCTCATAACTGTTATTTTTTGCACAGAGGTAGCAGAATTCATGACATGTACAATACACGTTTACTTTTCAAGAGTTCCTTAAAGCAGGGAGATACTGCACACAGTTCAACTCCAGTCACGCACTGAAATTTTTGCCTTTTTTTTCCAAAACTCTCATTCTTATCACAGATGGGTGAGCATATGGTAGGAAGCCCTTACAGTATATTGGAAACAGCTTCCACATTATAGTAGATTTCATATTGAAACTGCAGAGTCAGTAAATGAGAGGAAGCAACTGAAGATATCTAGAATATTTTAATCTTCCCACTATAAACATTGGCTGTCCTTGCAGTTGGAGATGCAGGAGAAGGAAATTGAAGAGGGGAAAATTACACTAGTTCTATGAATGTGTGGAAAACCCAACCTTGTAAAGAAGATTCTGTTAAAAAGATAAAAAATTACATGCAAAATTGGAAAGCTGAGCGATTAGAACATGCAATGAGTTTACTGTAGCAAATGTGAAAGAAAAATCAAAGGGAGAGAATAAGATGATTTAGGAGATTAATAAGAAGCTTGATTTTTTTATGGCTTGATGCTAAACCAGGTTTATCAGGAACTACCTTATGATGCTTAAAATTCCACCTGAAGGGAGTTGCTGGCATTCAGTCTGGCAACATTGCTGTTCTAATTAGCAGTCCCCATCCTGCATAAGCAGCACAACTTTGTTGGCTGTGCCATTTATTTTGTGAATAAAAGCTGCACAGCAACTCCAATAGTTTACTAAAACCTATATGGGAGAAGGGAAAGTTCGGTTTTCTCTTTCAGTTTCTACTGGGAAAATGGAATGTAAACTTGTAAACTTTCAAATGCACTGAACTGAGTTGATACTGCACTCTAGTGTATCATAGGAGAAACAGTCCTGCCACAGAGGCTGGGATAGAGAACAAAGGAAGTAGTCAAACTGTCATTTTCTTGCTAGACAACACAAATTGACATCAAGCCAACTTTTAAAAGCACCAACCAGAACATCAATGAGATAGCTTGACCCTCTATCCTCCAAAACAGTTTGGTTTTATTCTTTCTCAGAACAAAATCACATAGGACAAAGTCTTTCCAAAAGAAAGTCTTTCATATATAAACAAAAAGTTTCCAAATAATCAATTAAACATCAGTCAATAGCTATCTTATTGGAAACACCTTGTTCTGTAATTAGAGGCCTTCCCACCTCTGCCATCCAGCTAAAATGCATTAGAAAGCAAGCATAGGATGAACACTGGCTATTCTTTGTAGGGCTGAACAATGTTATTTCTACCATACACTTGCATCTGCAAATTCCCTTCCTCTACACAGCTTGTTTTTTCATTATTTGGGTTGAGTAACACCCAGGGTGTTACACACTTAAGCATACAGAGGATTGGGGACTACTAAAATATATTTATGACTACTTTAGCCACCAGACCTTAAGTTTTTCATTTTGTAATATAAAGCTGCAGCTATCCAGACTGTTACCTATCCTGTTCCAATCTTTACGAGACCAGTAAAGGGTATCTAGGCTCAAATTCAACACAGTGACCAAGTGCAGATTAAAATTTTCTATGAAATGTCATCATTCTGAATACTATTTTAACTCCACTGTATTTTTGGGGAGTACTAAACTAAATGCTGTTATCTTTAAAGTCACTTTTGTTCTAGCTGGGTCAGCCATTACTGATAGAAGCTTGAAGTTTAACTTATTCCTGCTTTCTAATATGCACAGGCCTTGGTCCTGGATGTAACAGCCTTGCCTTTGCTACTGCTGCTGCTGAACAGCAGCAGCTGTTCTCCAGATGGCCCTCCACAGCGAAGGTTCCTAGAGCTTCACCTGTAGCTTACTGGTCCCATAGGCTCAGAAACATTTTTAATAGAATCTAGATTACTTTCTTTGAAACCTTGATTCAGTTGAACACGAGGTTATTAACTCCATACAAATGTGAATAATGCTGTTGATATGAGCAAAAAAATAAAATCCTCTGAAAACCTGAGTTCTCAGCTACCAGCTCAGAGTCTACTGAGGGCAAACACACAGCTCAGAGAGCATCTTAGTGCCTAAGGTCATTAACAAAGAGATTTTCCTGAGGCTAATGAACAGAAGCAAACATCTTCTGTGGAGTTAATGCTCCCAGGAAATGCCCTGAGCCATGATCATTAATATGATTTACATTCAGTATAAATACTTTGCATTCAATTTAAAGCATTTTCTACCTCAGCATCTCAGAATGGCTCACAAATATAACAGCATTCTTATTTCTACAGCTGAAGAAGATGGAAATGTTAAACAGAATGGGAAATGAGGTAATACAGCTAGATCACAAAGTACTGTGGTACATTTAGGAACAAAACGTGGATTTTCTTAGTTATATCTAATCTTGAGAGGCTTTTCTAAAAGTCTATTCTGCCATATTCTCATTTCTCCAATTAGTTTTATATATGCACTAACACTATGTGGAAGACTAGTTCAATTTCACATAGGATATTATATTTGATTCACCTTTTAAAAATCTTCTTTCGGCATCAAATTTTGTAACAAATAGAAAAATATAATATAAAAATGAAGTTGTTAAATTATTGGAAATTAGAAAGGTTGGATTATATTATCAACATTATCCCCAGTTTTGCTAGATGATCTTAAACAGCCTAACTAAATACTAAATTCCTGTTTACCCCATTATAAAAAGAACTGTGTACCTTCTGACAGTTGTTTGCAAATGGTAATTAATTAGTTACATGTTTACAAGGATATACTAGAATGTACTCTATTACATTAATATAGTGCTATCAGAGTTTCACTGAGTAATTTCACTGCCATAATCTCGTACATAGTTATGTTAACGTTACGAGCGAACATAAGCACTTAAAAGCTCCTATTTCACAGACTAACTTATTTCTTAGGGTAAATCTAACACCTGTACAGTTGTTCTGATTGTAAATTTTGCTTATCCAATCTTCCTTGCCATAGACAAGATGTAACTAGTATCTTTGCCTCTCTCTTCTTCAAATCATGTTCAAAATCCAATAAAAGGCTAAGATGGTTGGATGAACTTTATCCTTTTCAAATGAAGGATAAAAAGTAAAAGGGAGGAGCCTGACCCACCTTCTACATCTACCTTTCTTGCTTTCAGTTGGGGAAACTATCCTTATCACCTCTCCTCGAAGAGATGGAAGAAAAGTGACACAAAACAAATCACTGCTTGGAGGAATAATTTTTCATTTATAAGTCACAAAATCTACAGCCAAGCTGAGACTGATGCCACCCCATTTGCCTATATTTTACAAGGTCACATGGAAGGGCAAGATGTCAAACCTTATATTCCAGTACTCACAGGGAACTTCATATGGAAAGTTAGTATATATGTAAGAGTAATAAATGCTTTAAAAATGACCCTTAAAGTGTCTCCCCCTCTTACATCATCTCTATTCTAAATGTCCAGATGTGGATAAAGTTTTAGGGGGGCAGAGCAAATAAAGTGCTTCTTCCTCTTCTGGAGCTGCCATCTCTACTCATGTTAAATATAAAAAAGGTGGTGGTGAGAGAATGACCAAATAAACCCTTATTTTATATTCTGCAGAATTTGTATTGTTTCTAAATAATTTTATAGCTATTAAGAAGTGTGTATAAAAAGCTTAAGGAGTATAAATAAAATTTTGGTTTACTGAAGTGTTTTTTCTTCCAAAATCATTACTTGGTCAGTTTTACAAAGAAATCAGATGGCCTTGTTTTATAGAAGAGAATTCTTCCATTACTTGGATTTAAGCACTTCACCTGACTCTCATCTACTTATATTGGTTTATATCATTAAAACATGATTAACTTCAAAAGTCTGGCTTGTGATTTGCACAAGGAGAAAAATATAATCTCCTACAGCTTTGGATGAGCATCAAAAGACTTTATTTGGTCAGGAGAATTGCCAAAAATAAAGATTGAGTTGCCGGTAATTGATCATCTTAAGTTTGTAGGAATAGTTATGTTTAGATCTTGTCACAGTTTGTTTTCATGAATCTCCAAAACTAAGCAAGGTGTATCCCAGGATTAGACCAATGTAATCTTTATCTCAAAATCACATAAATCTAGATTTAGCATCGAATTACATAACTGGCAACATGCAGCAAACATCCAGATCTAGCCTGAACATGTCTGGAATAATTTTCAATTACAATTAAAAATTACATTTTTCTATCATGAGACTGTAGTGGCTTTTAATTCTAGTGGTTACAACACTCATCTGAGAGAGAATGAGTCTTTTTCTTAGGTTAATTTTATATTCAACACTTCAATAGCAATTAGATAAGCAGTACCTGCACTCTCCATTCCTAGTTAGATGCCCCAACCACTACAGGATAGTTAACTTCTTTTTCTAGTTTTCCTCTCCTTCAGACTCGTGTGTTTTTCATTCTTTGTTGTGCTATGTCTTAGCTTCAAAAGGGAGGACAGGAGATATGGGTTTCAGGCCAATTTTGGCTTTTTATGGGTTCTGAACCACAAAACCTGTCAGGGAAAACCTAGGAAATGTTTTTCCTGTCCCATAGGCTCTGTTTCAACCACAAGATTAACTGCTGAGACACCCAATTTGTACTATGCAGCTGATCTTCCTGCTTATTGATATCAGCTTGTATTTCTTTCCTAAGAAAAGTATATGCTTTGGACATACTCTTAGCATTTGTTTAATCCTTAAGTAATTATTCTGCAGCATTGCGACATTCTCACTCTTGTGCTAAGGTCAAGAATTTGAACTCTCTGCTCCTTTAATGAACAGCAGCTGATACAGGTGGTTATACAGAGGCCAGGAGGACATTCTCTGTGCATAGCTGATCATCAGTGGCAGTGAGGATATTTGTGATCTGACAGTCATTGATTTTCTTATCTGCTATTTAGAAATCAAATTAAATCTGAAAATATGTCCAGCAGCATTTCAAGTTGGTTTATACTCAGAAGCTTAAACTGATAATAGTAGAGCTAGTGCCTCCTTTACACAGTAATAACCTCAGCAATGCATCTGTAGGTGATTTAATCAAACACTGTCAATTAGGACCAGAAATTGATGCAATTCATATTATTTTATCTGAAGTGGTGCTATATAGGAATAAATACAATTTTTCTTCCCTTTATGTGCTGCTGAAAATCTCATAGTCACGTAGTCCAAGGCAACTGCAATTTTGCTTATTGGACTATATATTTAAAGTAATAGCTATTCTGTCACTACCTCATTTTTTTAAGTTTACAGAGTTTAACAATCCTTCCCCAGTACCCATTTCATGTGCAGAAATAAAGTGCTCTTCCTGGAACATTATTGCCAGCTTTTAATAGCCACATTTAATCTTTGTTTAACAAGTAGTATTCCAGAAAAATTTACAACTACTTGTCAGAAAACATTGCAGGACCTTGTTACATTATTAGAGTTTTATATTGATTAAACACATGGTCAGTAAAAGGTGTAATAAAACAGCTGTCACTGTAAAATAGAGCTCACAAGGTAGGCTACATCCTTTTGCAATTCTTATTTTATTTAAAAGCAGCTGATTTCACTTTCAGTTATTTGTTGTACTCTGTGAGCTTACTACAACATTTTAACTTAAGAATGTGGCATAGTGTTGTAACAACTGTTGTCCTGCAGGACACTAAGGGGCATTGCACTTAGCAAAAATTACAACATTTGAAACAAGCACTGGCCGGGTTCACAAAGTCTATTATAAACATCACTGGGTTAAATAAACCACAACATAGTAGTTCAGATTATGCTAAACCTTGTAAATGATCTGATCAGGAAAATGGACTATTTATGCCACCCAAACAATGTCACAATTTGTTTTCTTTCTAAAGTCATTGTAGCTAATGATAGAAATTAAAGCTGTGCACTCCTCAGCAAAGTGTGTTATTAGCCTATCAAAAGAATGAAGCAAATCAAACAGCATAAATAGTTAACATACACAACCATTCCATATAGTTAAAAAGATTAAAATAAAGAAATAATTTGTCATTTAAGGACATAAATGATGTACTCTGTGCACATTAAGCACCTAAGCTATTCAATTAAATGTGCCATTAATAAATAATTTAAATTATTTTGCCTATATTAAACAATACTTGCTTTATAGGAATTAAGAATCTTCATACTAGCAAAAGAAACAATAATTCTAATCCCAGACCATACAAGAAATGAATGTGTTTTAGTGGCAAATATATGAGACATGCCTCTCTACCCATATGATCTTTAGTATGGGAGTTGCCAAAGGCCATGTCCGGCTAAAATCGAAGGCAGATCAGATGGCACGTCAGGCAGCCATCCACCCAGATAAGTGGAGTGCGACAGGACATGGTACAGTCTTTCATGGCCGTGCTAGGGAGCAGGCTGGGCCAGCTGCAAGTCTGCACTGACATGGTTATACTTCTGGGCCAAGGCTGGACTCAGGGCATGGTGCAACACAGAATGGTACTGCTCCACCAGCTCCCAGTGGCTCTGCTGCAGGGATCTGCCCACTGGCTTCCAGAGATCAGAGTACAAATAGTGTTCACCAGCCCTAGCACTTTCTTACTTGGGTCACACGTAGCATAACTTCATATCTGGGCAAAGATGTAATATATACTTAACCTAATTAAACTTAATCAGGTCTAACTGGCACCTCAACAATTCCACAGTTTCTATTTTGAATAAGTTTTCTAAATCCCCCTCTTAGAGCTCAATTTTCTTTGTGTAAAGATAAATACAGTGAAATACATACAGACTGGGCAAAAATCTACAGAATTTTCAAAGCTGAGTTCAACTCTGTAGTGAAAAAGTGACTACAGTTCATATGTTTCACTTGAGTGGTGCAGCCACAATTTCAAAAATAGTTGTTTCTTTCCCTTAACACTGTCAATACCCCTGTAAAATCAGTTGTGGAAGCAAAACTGGACTGTTTTACAATGTAGTTTTTCTTTTGCGTTTAGAAAATATCCCAAGCTTCTGTGATTGCCAGTAGATGTAAAAAAAAAAACAATAAACCAAACAGAGTGTTCTTGCAATGGAATGCTATCTTCCATTAAAAATAAAGCAATGCTCTGGATCCTACTCTTGGCCTACACTTCTGAAATCAAAGTATGATTTTTTAAAAACTGTAGAGACTGCAACAGTTTTTTGTCATTAACTTATCTTTCCTAGCCCAAAACAAAAAACCTAGGAAATTAAAATCTGTATCTTTTCATTCGAGCGAGCATTTTTGACTGCTTTTTCATGTCAGCTAAGATTGCATGTCAATGAATGGTTGGGGCAGACTTGATGTATGTTTTTCTTCCCCTTCATCTGCTCCTAATAGAGCTCCCTCCCTTCAAACATTAGTCACTCAGAAAAGAGCATTGCCTTATTACACCTTTTGTTTCTTCATTAACTCCATCCAAGTGACCCCTTGAGTGTTGTAAAAGCTTATCATCTATTTCCTGATTGAATCAAAGTGAAACCAGACAGCATACTGCATACAGAAACTTAGTCAGATCTTTGATCCTTCCAAAGCAAAGCAAATTTGAGCACTCCAGGATTTAACTGTGTGTTAAGACTACAAGTACAAATTTGATTATCCACTCCATGGTTGATAGGAACAAGTAGTTCCAAATCAATGATATTAGAAAAGACTACAACAAAATTTAATACTCCCTCCCAAGACTTTCACCTCTTGTATTCAGTATCTGCAAGAACCCTCATGCCTTTTGTTCTAAAGTATTTTTTAAAGAGAAAAAGCCTAAAATGTCACACACGCACCCAATTGGAAAGGTAGTCTAATTCTCATGATTTCATGTATCTGTGAAGATCTACTCTAAAGCAAATCACCTATTCACTCAGTAATCTGAGGGACATTAATTACTCTCCAGAAAGAACCTGTTTCAAATAAATGGAAACACACATAGGCAAATACACACAAATCAGTCTTTTAGTAAGTAAAAGCTACTAGAAACTGCTTACAATCAACTGTGCTTTGAACTGTGGTTATTTCAGCATCACACAGAGAAATGGTTAGCGATAGAATCTGGTCATAGGAAATGTCCTCTTCAACATCTTTTAAGAGAGAGATCTTACAAAGATACAAATGAAAGCAGATTTTGGCCTGTAGCACATACTTGTACACAGACATAACTTCATAGGATAAGCTGTTAGACTAGAGGATGAACAATATTTTTGGTTAACTGAACTGGAAACAATACCATGTGCATAAAGTAGCTATTTATAGATTATATTTCCTTTTCAAGTCGTTTGGTGGCATTTTTAATTTCCAGAAGCTATAACATTAACTGTAAATATAAATAAGAGCAACATTACTATCATAACAAGAACTCTTGGCCTATAGCTCACTTATACATTCTCTTATGCCTCTGCAGAGAATTAGGCACTTCTTTTCCAGCTATTTATTTTGATTTCTTTATCCTCAGTATGCTTGGCAGAAAAACTGAGAGAAAAGAACAGAAAGGGCATGGAAGGTTGCAGTTAATCCAAATATAAGATGGATTTGTTTTGTTATTTATTGTTCACTGAATTAACAAAACTTTGTAAAGCTAGGACGAAAGGAATTATTCCCGCTGCATATGTATTGTCTTCTAAATACTAGAGAAGCAAAAATGAAAAACCATGTAACACACAGTAGATTGTAGACATTTTCTTTGAGTGCAGAACCTATGGATTTACTGGTTTAGATACAGATGGCACTGGTGAATTTATATTATATCCTGTATCATGTGAAAAAGTTGGGATTCTGATGAGATTTATTTATTTTGATTTCACAGAACTGGTATTTTTTTAAGTTAAATGGACTGTCATGCACATAAAATGTCTTACAACAAATATTAGTTATAGTGTCATGTTTTCCTTTGCACCTCTGTTTGTTGTAAATCAATGAGGCAGTACATTTCATTTGCAGTATCTGTAGCTGGACTGAAAATTAGTTGTTTCCTGTATGGTTTAGAGAGGAATCTGGCAACAGTCTAGCATAGGGAGCAAGCAAACCTTAGTGCAACTATCATCTCCATAACAATCCACTTATCTTAATATTAAGAATTAATAGAGGTAATAGATAATAGAGGTCCTAAGTTTTGGCTAAATAAACTCTTATTAGAACTACTATTCCTTTTGCACACCATATATATATATCAAAGAGACAAAATGAAGATTACTTTTGTAGCCTTTTATTTATGCTTTTCTGAATTGTAATTAATTTCTACATTGAGGCACTCGCTGATTGTAGAAAATGACTCTCACGGAAGAACCTTATTTTATATAAGGAAACTGCAATTTGCAAACTTTGTACGGTACCTCTGACACAGCGATAGTTGCAGAAGGCATATTTAATCTCTTTTCATGTACTGTGGAAAGTAAGTACAAGAAACATCAAAAATAAAGTCTACAAAAGCCCTTTCTGAATGGCAATTCTGCAAAGTGGGGATTTAATGTGTATTTCCACCATGTAGAGTGGCCATCACCGAAGTAAAATTTTTGATGACACTCAGGTAGATAATGCAGAAAACAGTCCAAAAAATTGTTACTATAGTCCTTTCCTTTGTCTTTGTGACCCATATATTATTGTTTTATACATCATTTTAACTGTAGCAGTGCTTAGGGCCTTACCCATAACTAGGACTTCATTGTGCAGATTGTGGCATAAATGCAGAATAAGTAATTGTATTTTACATATCAAACTCTTGCAATATTGCTTCAGGATAGAGTGAAGGCATAAACATCTTGCCTGATGCATTTGTGAGGGTTTTTTTACAAACCATAAGAACCTTTGAAGTAACCAGAGATAAGAGATGAGTGTTTGAATACTTGGATGGGCTGGGAGTGCTGCCAGTTCCCATGGATGTCAATGCCATGCACTACAAGTATAGCTGAACACAGGGTATAGCAAAGTCCTGGAACTTCTATAGACACAGAATCTTCAACAAATAGGAGTGTCTAACTCTGCATGAGGACCTTACACAGCTATTAACTGTCTTTGCAGATGTTGCATTAAATCTGAGACTATTCATCTATTCTATAAAAGGAGGTATCCACTGGCATTCGGGTACCAAAGCCTATATGTTTTACAGTTGCTCGGGCATTACTCCCCAACCTTAGGAAGAAAAGGACGGATATCTATTGGGGCTTTAGAGGTTGTTTCAGTCTTGAACCTGTAACAGATGTGAAACAGCTGATTTGCAGGCCAAAGGTGAAGAGAGGAAACATTCCTTTCTTTACTCTAGTGTCTGGTATAAGTGCTGAAGCTGAGCACTAAATTGGCATTTATTCCTCACTCACAGGATATACAAATGCTGGTATGAAATGCTGGCCTGTCTCTGGCAGATGGTGACCTTGGGTTCTTCCTGCCTGAGTCACTAAAAAACATTTGTCATGAGCAAATTTGGTAACACCAACAAGCCAAAAACTCTGGTGATAAGAAAAGCCTGGTTGTGCTGTTTTTCAAGCAAGACACGTGGGAAGGAGAACAAACAGAGCCTATCCTAGCTAGGAAAAAAAACAAGCTTGCAACTGGTAAAAGAACTCTGAAGACTAAACAGGACCTGTACAGCTCTTCTGAGCTGCACATAGCTGTCTGCTACCAGGAGGAAGATAACTCATCATGATAAAAACAAACATCCATTTTAAACTTGCTTGGCAATGAGGATGTTCTTATTTGCATAATGATGGTTATTTGAATATGATGAGAATTTGCCTGAGCGAGACTCAAGCTCAAACACATTCAGATGTGATACAGTCTGTACAATTTTCTCAAGGATTGCAATTTAATACTATTTATCTAATGAAAGAAAAATAAATATTGGCTGTAACATCCCATTATGCTTGAGAGCTGGTTTTAAATTACACTTGAATAAAGTAACTGAGTGTGGGATGTTTGCATTTCCTCAGGGAATGGTAACACTTCCCAAAATGGTGAAAAGCATCATCCTTTTCCAAGTAGCCTCTTTCTCAATAACAGGACTGCTGAGATAATAGAACAGTGGGGCCTATTGCACTTTCAACATTGAGTATCAGCCATAGCAGCAATGAATCAAACAGCATTTCACCAACAGGAAACTACATCAGTGAGTCCTAAAGCCAAGGTTCAAAGAAACCAACAATATTTAGAGACTGGTAAATAATCATTGGCAATGTTTATACTAGAAATGACACACGAATTTTAACAAAGAGGAGCACTGATCATTGGAACCATTTAGTAAGGAAAGCTATGGATGGGTCACTATTTAGTATGTTCGCAGTGTTGCTATTAGCTCTGATACAGGCATTTCAGGGTTGGAAGCACCTGTTAAACAGATGACCAGAAGAGAGAAGTTCCTGTCAGGTTTATGTATATTCATACATAATTGGTCTGTATAGAGGGAAATAATACCACAGTTACAAATATCTTTAAATTTTGTACTTTCATCTGATCCACATATTGTGACAACCTCTACTGCACAGGACAAACTCCAATTTTATTTCTGAACACTCTTAAAACCATGATGAGGTACAGTTCCAAATCAGAAGTTTGCCATTCAAATTCCACGTTAAGTACAAGAATTTTTGTTATTTTATTGTGGGAAAACCTCTATATTTTTTCAGGGTATTGGATGCCACCGTTATGGAGAATTAAAAGATTTTCAAGATTTTCAAACGCATATTGCAATGGGAAGCAGAGAAATGGATAAACTGATGTTGAATGTGTAGTCACTTTGCAAAAGATGTACCTACATATAAATCCACCAAATCAAGCCAGCATCTGGCTTGTGGTAATTTCAGATGTCAAAGTGTTTTTAGCAAGGATGCAATTTTCTTTTGCAGAGCCATGTATCTGTCTTGCCAAACCTTAAATGGCATAAGACTGAATTCTGTGCTGCAGATGCTGTGGATAATTAACTAGCAAATCCATCCATGTGAGAGAGATTATTTTATTTGTGTCTTCAAAGGAATAAGAAAAAATATGCCTAAGCTTAGTTCAAAGCTGATCCTACTCCTATTAAAGTGTATGGATTTCTTTGCTGCTGAAGTTAACCTAAAATGACTTAATTGTTCTAATTATGTCTTGAACAAGACTGTCAAGAAAGCTTTCTTCTTGTAAAACAAAAAGTGTTCTTGAGAAACAATTCAACTACTTGAAACTATAATCTTGAGAAGCTATTAATGTATCTAAAACAGAAAAGGATGCAAACTGGTATTTTGATTGCAATTCTAATCAAGTGAGACAAAATTCACAAATTAATTTGTAAAGTTAGACAAATTCATTAAGTGGATACTTTTTAATTTTTTTTTTTATGATGGCTTTGTCTTTGCTTCTGAACTTCATGATTTCCACTGTGAGTCCACCGCATCACAGAAGCATTTACAGCTCTGATTAAAGTTCCCAAAACCTCACTGGAAAGTTGCCACCCATTTCAGCATGCACTGACTGAGGCTGCCATCCTGCCACATGTGAATGTCTCTACAGCAAACCACCTCAAAAATGGTTCTCTTCAGACCTGTTGCCAGAAGTTCTGGCTCCTTCCCTTAAAGTTACGGTTCTCTGTTACTTTTATGTTAACTTAGTTCCATCAAGGTTAGCAAGCAGGTCATTAATAAAGACAATTACAGTCACAAATCTAGTTCCCATTTCAGATCATTAATTTGTAAAATGTGGCAATCTTCTAATATACAGAATAATTTGGCATTATATAAATCCACTTACTCCACTCAAGCACATTTTAAAAATAAAGACAAGTTTCTTAACATCTAGTGCCTTACCACACTAATCTTTTCGCCTCAGCTGAGCCCTTTGGCTTTCTACACCATGGTGTGCAGAGTTCATGGCTTTGTTGGCAATTAAATTTCAAGACAACATTTTGATCAGTTTTTACAGCTCAGTAGTGCTGTTATTAGAGTCATTATCCTTGCTATTACCTCTAGAATAGTTGAAGGAAATGGAATTTCACTTGCACAACTCAATAAATTGTGTCATTAAAAAGAAGGGGAGAAATGAAGAATTCTTGGTCTCACAGTGTCCCACAGAATGCCTTGTTCAAAAAAGAAGTCTGAACAAGAGTGTTGGGAACAGTTGTAACTACAGTTTTAGTTAATGTGATGAAATAGAATTAACTGTAACTGTAAAGTGGGTTAGAACAGTTTAAATAATAATTTAATAGGACAGTCGTACCTGTCTGGAAAGTAGCTTGTGAGTTCATCTGTTTATTTATTTATTTAGTCACGCATGAATGGCCACTCTGAGCTAACAGGAACATCAGTTCCCATTTGCTAAGTTTATCTCAGCACCTCAAATATACTTTATCAACTCCTAAGCAATTTTCCCACATGCTCATGTAAGACAAAAGAAGTAAGTCAGTTTGACTGCCCTTCACTTGGAAGCTATCAACTCCAAAATAAATTTCAGAGAGCATTACAAACATCTGAATACTAGAGAGCTGCACTGGCAACAGTTTAGGTGGTACAGAGAACTTAAAATGAAACAGGAAGTCATTGTTAAATGAAGCATTTTAAATGAAGCATTATTAAATGGCCAAAATAGGAGCACTGGCACTGCTCGGAGCTTCAGCTATGTAAATATGCAGGACTTCACTGGGTTCTAGAGGCTTCCAGCGCTGAATCTGAAAGTACCTTGTCTTTGTTACAGCAGAAGGACTGGATCCTGATTTCAATCAGTTCAGCTACATATTTTGTATACATGGGTTTTTTACATACTTAGCATTCATGTTTGTGTTCATTTCTGGTGTTTGTCTATGCTCTAATACAGGCAGCAGAACTACCTCACATACACTAACATATTTTTCATCTGACATACAAGTTAAAACATCTAAAATAGGCTAAAGGTGAATTTTAGTGACATAATACCTCCGGCATCCTATCAATTTCCCCGCCACCATTTCTCATCTGTCTTTTACAATCAGGTCTCTCTAGCTTTCTAAGTAACCTACTCCCTGACATCTGAATCAAACATTAAAGAGTGTTTCAACAGATTATTTTCCCATGAGATTTTCTTAAAGAGCAAATTTTTCATTAAATTTGGCATGCCTCTCAAATGTTCTGTTGTAATTCACTTCCATTTTCCTCGTAGACTTATAACAGAATGACTATGATGGATCATGCTGATTTTGTACGAGTCTTTACAACAGAAGAAAAGATAAGCCAAGTAAGGCTCTTTGTATTTCCCTAAACATAATACTACTTAACACAGAAGAAAGTGATGCTTTCCAGTTTCAGAGAATGAAATCAAAAGCTTAAGGTCATTAACCTCAATGATGGTCAATGTTTGCCCAATTTTTTAAAAAAACTTCACAGGTATGGTGAAAGAAAAAAAAAAAAAGTGTGATCATATCTTTTGTCTTATATTTTTTAAGAAGTGCCTGTTTTCAGTGAGAGCAAGAGTGATGATGACAAGAGACCTTCATAGGAAGACACCACATCAGAGCAACAGCGCTTTAGATCAAGCCTGCTAATTAATTCTGTTATCAGAGAAACTGTCACACCATCAAGAATTCATTGAACTCCTACATGTGGAGATAGCAAGACTGTTAACAAGACACCTTGTGCTTCCCCAGATGTTCATGTAACTGAGTTCCATCATTAGGCAGAATGAGTTCTGTGCTTATTAGCACAAAAGACAGCAATCAGCCAAATCCCTCAGCACAATCTGGAGAGGAGCTGATGTTTCTCTGCTAAGCCAGATGGGAACAGTTTAGACCAAACAGATCTGAGTTTCCACAGACTGGTAAATAATGTGCTCAAAGCACACTGGATTTTCGGTCTTGTTTTATTATTTGAAACTTTTTTCTACAAAGTGTTAGTGTTCATTTAGATGACATACACCTATCTGGGAAAAGAAAACTACATGTCCACTCTAATAGAACTACATCAGTAATCAAATACACAGTTGTTACAGTTTTCCCATATCATATCTTTAAGTTTTAAGCAGACAATGAGTTCCTACTTCTCTAGCAAATTAAATTTCCAAATCAGCCCAGGGCCACTATGCATCCACAGAAGGGACTTCTCTGTTTTTTTGAATTTCTGTAGAAGTGGCTGTGTCAAAATATATATTAATGATCCAAAATGATTTGGTCTGAATATAAGGCTTGAAATTAAACATTGTAGCCACTACATTTGAGTAGGATATGATCACTTACTTCTTCCCATGGCAGAAAAATTGAGCACTGCTCTTTGGAGAGCTAAAATTTAACATGGTGCATTCCAAGCTTAAACAGGTGGTTGTTTGGGTTTCTTTCACCAGGCATAAGCCTGGAATGTACTACCACAATGAATATTTCTGCATATGCTGGAGTGCCCTTCTTAGGGTAACTGAATTCCACAAGTCTTGTGATTTTATTATTATGGTTGAATTCAGCAGAACTGATTCAGTCATGTTTCATATGCAGAGACATGATGACAACATGAACATTTTGCTGGAGCTAGAGGGGTTTATTCACATGGCACTATTTTAAGACAGCTCATCCATTATACAAAGAAAAAATATTTTATTCATATTAAGTAATTCTTAGAGCCTGGTTGAGGTTCCAGTATCACAGGATCTGTTAAGATAACTAGATGGCATTACTTGTACTCCTTACTGCCAAAGAAAATCCAAGCATCCTTTCACAAGCACTTTCTTAATTCAGAGAACTGGTGCCTTTCTGCTGAACTCTACCAGCTAGTCCTGCTTTTCTCTCCTAATATTGAAACCCGCACTACAGTAAAGATATGGCTTCAGATAATTTACCATGGGGATTCTTTGAGTACACGGCTTCACATACTCCCTGTACAAACTAAAAGGGAAAGCTTTAGCAGTTTGAGTGGGATGAATTTTTAAGGAAGCCTATGGGGAAACTATTATATTTGGAAAAGAAATATGTTAATCCTTTTCTTTAAAGAGTTCTAGATTTTTTAAGAGTTCTAGACCTAGCCTGTTCAATTGTTTGTAAGGACTGGTCTTGATTCCAGACTCTGTTACTGAACATTTTTACCTTATTTTTCATTGCTGTAAGTCACTTCTCTATATACATCTGTTTTCTCTTTTTTCCCAAGTCTTGACTAATCTTTTGGCACGACACACACTTAGTTCCTGTCTCGTGCTGCTTCACAACTTAAGTCTCTTGTCGATGCACTGCAACAGTTTACTGACCTCTCCTTTACAACACCCAGTGCCAGAGAACTCTGTAGTTCTAATTTTGATGTGATTCCTATTGTAGTTACAGGTCCTTAAAATGTTATATTAACAAATAGCAATATTAAATCCTAAGACATGCAGAAAATGTGAGTTTTCCTAATTAAAGATTATAGTAATAGAATCCTCTGTCAATTTCTATTCATTAGAAAATAAAATAGAAAAAATAAACTAGGAGAACCGTTCACATGGTCTGTTTCTATGGAGGGTTTGGTTTTTTTCTTTGCCTAAAGCTGGCTGCCCACTGCTGTCATCTCAGGTGAGTCCCCTCCATAATGTAAAAAGCAGAAAGAAAACAAAGCTTCTTGAATGAGAAAGGTCAGGAGGAAATCCAGTCTGACCAAGGAGATGAATCTTAAGCTGTTATAATATTGAATCATGGAAATTCAAGCTTGGAAGGGGCCTCAGGTGGCTCATCCCTCTGCCTGGCACAGAATGATAAAGCTGTAGCTTCGCTGTCAAGTGCTTAGTTGTAGAATCACAGGATGGTTTTGGTTGGAAGAGACCTTGAAGATCATCGAGTCCAAGCGTTCCCCCAGCACTGTCAGGGCACCACTGACCCCTGTCCCTCAGCACCACAGCTCCACGGGGGGCTTGGAAACCCCT
>JAAGNO010006552.1:80196-92398 GCA_033439905.1 Ceryle rudis | reverse complement strand
ATTATAAGAATAAAATCCTCCGGCAATTTCTACTCATTACACAACAACCTAGAAAAACTGAAAAAAAAATTGGAACCTAATTTGCAATTTAATTGTACATGTCCTTCTAAAAGGGAATGACAAGTTTAGTGAACTGTTAACTCCAATGAAATATTTATGAGGAAAAATGATAAGGAAAGAATGGATTATTAAGATACCTTGAAAAAAGATATGTTTCATTGCTAAAAGTTCAGCTGCTAGAAATCTGAGAGCTGCATATTAACTGCCTTGGTTAGATCGTGGGTAACAAAGGTTAAATGATCTTCCAAAGACTGTTTTTATTTGTGGCAAAATAAGAGACCGAATTCCAAGTATTGGACTTCTTTCATACTACTAATAAATCACTTTCTGAAAAGAAGATGAGAGTTAATATCAAGTTAGCAGGAACTATTTTGGATTCTAGAACCCTAGGCAGGTATTTTCATATTTCTCCCGATGTGAAATACAAATTGGAGTGAAGTACTAAACCAAGAAGGGTTTGTGGGTTTTTTGCAGTACTTTGGCATCCTGGTTTCTGTTACTACAATTGCAATCATGAAATACATCTGTTAAATATAATGATTGTTCTCTCTCAAGACTGAGACAGTTGGAAATTGTTTCATTTGTGCTACACATTATAGGAAAATGCAAATATCCTAGAAAATAATTACATGTCATCTGTGAGATACAATGACAATTGTAGTGTTGGCAATGGTTGTCTGTCATTTTGTAAAGACATGACTGCACTTTTTTTCTAGAGGAACACAGGCAGGAAAAAGCAGTGAACATTAACTAAAGCTTTAAGATCTCTATGGGGTGTATAAAATTACAAAATTGTTGGCAAAATGGCATTTCAAACTCTTTCCTATTTCTTCTTCCTCATTGCAGTTCTCCTGTTTATTTTTATTTTTCCCTTGCTTAAAGGAGAAAAATGAGTTTGTGGACATAATGGGGAGTCAGGACCAAAGTTTTCTCTCAGGCTTCAAATGAACATTAGGAAACCCTACATGTCCTACAGACTGTGCATAAAGTTTAGGAAGAAGACTGACTTCATCCTTTCATGTGCAGCCTGGCTAATACAAATGTATTGAATATTTGCCGGTAACAGAACCAATGTAAGAAAGTATTAAGTGTGTTTAGATTAAAAGAATGAATAATCCAATACAACAGGATTACCCCTTACTTCAACCTAAGCACATTCTTAGAAGCTTTGCATAACTTTACAGTTGAAGAAATATATCCTATATGGCCTTTATACTTGTTCTGGCTTTTGAAATCTCTAAAAAGCAGTATTTCTGAGGACTGGAGAAATGAGTGAGGACCATGGGAGCACCAGCAACTTTTATCACAAGGATAGATTTTTCTAAAACAGGATTTGGATATCCAAAGTATATTTTCTGTCTTTTGCCAGTATATCTGGCTTGAACATCTTCCTTGTACTTGGTCTTGAACCTGCCTCTTTGCTCAGGAAGTGGTGCATAAAGGCTTCTTAGCCACTGCTAACCTGAATCAGAAAAGATGACCGTTTTACCCAATACAGATTCAAATGCTTTCCACTCACTTTAAATGTAATCACTCATCATGCTGGTTCACCCTGACATCAATTTCATTCAATGACCTGACATTTTGCTTCAGTTCTGTTTTCTCACTGAACACTTACTACCAACCATTTGAAAGGAGAATATATTGTGAAACACCACTGGAAATTTGTTAGGTAATTATTAATATATTTTACAACTCAGGTCCCAGTTATTTTCATTTTTTCATAATTAAGAAATATTTTAATAAGTTTGGATACCTGATGGCAACCCTAGCAAGTGGCTAGTTATATTCTGTGTATATTCTTTGGAGAAAGAGACATATATAATAAGAATTTTATCTACAGCTGACATTGTTAGAAGTAGTATTTTCTAATGCACCACATTCCAAAATGTCAGATACTGTATTTATTCCCCCTTCTAAGTGCAGATTTAATACCATAATCCAAATATAACATTTTATCTTATCTATACTAAATTCTAGCAGCTTGTGTAAGTATTAGTTACAATCATCTTTATTATTTGTAACTCACAGCTTAGAAGAAGATTCACATCTCTTTCCAGCCTTCTGCTGTTCCGATTTCTCTATTATGGCAGATGACAGGCATCTCTTGAAATCTGGAGTAAGCTAAGAGAGAATTACATGTAAAAATCAGTATCCTTCAGCTGGAAATTGAAAGGTCTGCTTCTAAAATCCAAGTCTTAGCATTGCATCTAAGTAGTATACCTGTGTAGGATGTGGAGAATCAGAAAATAATGAGTAGGGTGCCAGACTGGGTGGTACATAATATGCACAAAATAGCTGCAGACTAAAGAACTATGCAGACAAAAAGTACAGCCCTGCTGATGAAGACTGTTTCCTTAACAAGGGTGGAATAGGTCTCTCTGTCCAGGTGACAGGTCAGAGATTAGCCATAGAATAGCTCATGAAAGAAAAGCTTAACATACTGTGCCAATGGTTTCAATAAGTGATGTTTAAACACTTTTTTTAATTGACGTTGCTAGCAGTATACAAAATTTAGGTAAGAGATGAAGCAGTTTTCATCTCCTGTTTTGGGTTTTTTTTAAAATGTTTGAAGAAATCCATCAAGCTCTAAGGAGTTTCTAGTTGCATTTTAAGCAGGACTGTCACATTTGTAAATAATGTAAATTGTCATTATTTCAATGGAAGGCTCAAAACTGCAAGATTTGATTAAACAAGAAGCATCAGCCACTAGAGCTATCACAAGCAATGTCTGCAGGCAATTTATTTAGTTTACAGATGATTAGTACCAGGTATGAAGATTCTTCAGCTTGCTTGCACAAGCTAGATCAGACTTGAATACCTAGGAAGCATGGTTATGAAGTTTACAGGATTATCTCAAGCTCTGGAAGCAACACAGACATATTAGAACAGCGCTGTCTGCACAGAGCTAGCTATTCAGGAAATAATGCAGAAAGCTCTAGTTTTTGCATAAAGGACACGGTAACAGTCAAACTACAGCTCAAACACTTCCACTGCAATTCATCCTGACTAGATTTGAGGATGTTCTTCACTGAATCCTGAAAATCAACTCAGGCCAAAATCAGTGAGAAGGAAAGAGCTACTGAGTGAATCAAATTTTTGTTATAGCTTTTTTTTCATAATCATCTTCCCAGTCAACTGTTTCTATACATTTGTTTCCGTTGCATTATTTCAAATGAGAATACAGCATATGGAAGAACAGGGAACATTTCTGTTCCATTCAACCATAAAGTGAATCATAAGTCACATTTCTGGTTAGCTCTGTTCTGCCCAGTTGCTTGGCTTCTCATTTCAATCAAACCCAAAGAAAGTATGGTAAAAGTTTGCCAGAAACACAGGGCACATAATGGAATCTGTACAGGAAAGTCTAAAGTGAGGCCAAATAGAAGCAATGCACAGTTAATTAAGAAGTAGTCCCGAACACTGGGGAAAAACACTCCTTCTGGCCTTGGGGCAGTTCCCCAGCAGCAAACAGAATGAGCAAGGGGTATCACATCCACTTGTGCATTTGCTGTTGCTTCACGCCAAGTGAAGACTTCACGAAATTACCTTGGTGAGGAATAAATACAACCTGGTTTTCCAAAGTTTATTTAAGTCAGTTGAATTATTTTGCCTTTTAACATAAAAGAGCACTTAGCTGCAAAATTATTAGGTAACTTCCCTCAACTGCAGCTGAGTATGTTAAATGATAAAAAAACAAACAAACAAACAGTAAGACCACGTTTTATAAAGAATGAAAATGACAAAATAGAAAGAACTTGAATCCTAACCACACAAAGTAACGCGATTTACCTTCAAGACCAACTCCTTCAACTTCTCACAAAAAAAAACCCAAGAAAGTAATTGAAATACAGTTTTCAGGGAAAACAAAAGTTTTAATAGCAGCCACTATCATCAGCCACTAATCTAAATCAAAACACTGTGCTGCTGTCAAGCTGATAATGGTAGGAAGCCTTACAGGGTATTTTGGTGATTTTTTTTTTTTTTTGTCAGACAAATGCTTCAGGTAACAAAACATCTACATGACTGTTGAATACTTTTCATTTAATTTAACATGAAAAAGGCACTTTAGCTAAAAAGCTGTGGAATGTAGATGACACCTCCTTCATGATGGCAAAGTAACAAAAGCCTGGGAAGGATCCTGTACTGCACAGGAAAAGGGCACACTGATGCTACTTTAACTGTAAATAGAATAAATTCCATGTTAATTTTGCATCTGCATTTCTCGGACAAATTGCAGTGTAATCTACATCAACAATGTGAATGCAAAACTGTAGTGAGATTTACAGCGTATGAACTTTGGTCTTACAGAAACCCAAGGATTACCAACACAAAGGAAGCATGGATTTGATTTTTTATATTGTCACATTATCAGTTCATAATTTATGTCTTGATAGATTCTCTTTAATAAATCTCATAATTTTAACTATCATACTAAAGGAAAAGAATGAAAATGCAGTGTTCTCCTATGAAATTTATATTCACGGGAAAAAGTAATTTATTAGGCTTCAAATTTAATTTAATCTCTATCCTCTGGGACAAAAGCAATTGTGAAAATATTTACTCAGATGAATATTCCTGCTAAATTTAATGCCTAAAATTAATCCAAATGTTTTCAACATGGGGGGTTTTACTGGGACTTAAACGTATGCAAGTAAAACTAAGATGCAGTTCGTTCATGTTTTAAGCAACAGCCCTTTTCAAGGAAATAGGCTTGAGCATTAACTGGAAAACGAAAGGGATGAGGGAAGGTATGCAGCAAATGTAATGATGAACCCAAGAGATTTTATAAAGCAAATGAACTGAAATACTTTCAGTCAAAATGACTAAAATCTTAACTGCGTATTCAATTATGGATAACTAAGAGTGTGTAACAAACACTTAGGGGTTTCAGTGGATTTGAAGCTATTACCTTTAATTATTTCCCAGAAGTCTATTCCAGTGCAGTGACTTTCTGGAGGAAAAAAAATATATTTCAAAGCTATCCCCAAAACAAAAGGAGGGTCAACAATGGAGATACTGTGGAGGATTTGTTCCTTTTCAAATGTGTATGCTTGGATTGTTTCCATGAAAAATTATCTGCAAAATTGTTCGGTTTAATAGTTAAATAATTCAGTTTAAGGATGTGAACAAAGTCTGATACTCTCTGAGAAGTTAAATTCTGGTCTTTCTCTCTATGATGCAAGGTTTGCCTCAGTCAGCAATTATACTGTTAAAAAATATCATGCTGAGAGAAAACCAATTTTCCATATGTTTTTGTAAGTTAGATCAGATAAGTCTAATTCCTCTGTCAGAAGAGTACATCATGGATTTCTAGGGATCAGTATAACTGTGGCTGAGCAGGGAAGATCGTCAGTCTTTTAGAAAATTAGGATAGTGATAGGATGAGGGGTAACAGTTTTAAGCTGTAAAAGAATAGATTTAGATTAGATATTAGGAAGAAATTCTGTACTCTTGAGGGTGCTGAGGTGCTGGCATAGTCTGTGCAGAGAGGTTGTGGATGTTCCACCCCTGGAAATGTTCATGGCCAGGCTGGATGGACCTTTAAGCAACCCGGTCTAGTGGAAGGTGTCCCTGCCCAGGGCAGGGGGGTTGGAACTAGATGATCTGTAAGGTCCCTTCCAACCCAAACCATTCTATGATTCTATGTTAAGTGCTATAGGTTCTCTTCCCAGTCAAGGCTCTTTCACCTTCATTCAAATTTTAGTGTACTGCGTGGTAGAAATCAATGTCAGCTACCTATTGGATATCTGAAGTCAATAGAAACTTAGCAAAATGACTGACATAGAAAGGGGGAAGACAGAGAAAAATACAGAACCGTGTATTTTATATAATAAGGGAAACAGCGAACAGGCCAAGAAGAAACAAGTGCTTATAGCCAGCTCTCTCCCATTAATACTGGTGGGCTGAAACTATCTTTGCAGTCTTTCATTGATAGACCAACAATGACACCGATGTCGTGACATCCTTGATCTCTATGTACAAAATAGTAATTTTACAGCATTTGCTGTAGAAGATGGGAAGGGAAAAAGGAATAAAAGTCCCTTTGCTCAGTTAAATGGTTATGGTTTTTAAATCACTGTCACACTAGAAAGACTTTTAGCATGTACTGGCCAAGACACCTATGCTGTCACAACAAATATGACAAAAATACATTGTTAGTACCAGCTTTCAAGAGAAGCCAAACTAATGACAGGAAACTGCAAAGTCTTTTGATTGTATTATTATCAAATATCCAATGCTTCTGCTGTACTGGAGCATTTTTATGCTGCTGCATATTTTTATCTTATATTTTGTTCTCTCCTATAGAAAGAAAGAAGGACTGCTGGCATAAAGCATTTTGCAAGTTTACACTACATATTAATGGATGTGCAGAAAAAACAAATATGCAATTCCCCTCTTTCTTATTCCTTGTCAGAAACTACCTGATTACTACTATCTGATTCCTGGTCAGATTGTCCAGCTCTCCTCTTTAATTACTGTTTAACCTAAGCTCCAGCAGATGATTCTCTTTTTTTCCTTCATGCCCTTTTATGTTTTTTTAGCCTGGTGGGTTTGTGCACCAGTGTTTTTTCTGTACCATGTGAATTTTCCAAAGAATTAATTTTTTTAATTTGTCAAGCATTAGTTGCAAATGTGACTATCCAAGTTCTGAAAATATATGGATACATTCAAACCCATACATTTTGTAAGGCTACCAAATTGCTTCAAGCTCTCATTCTCCTTTCAGGGATGAGAACTTCAACTACACAACAACAATGTATTTGTGCAATACGCTATTTAGCTTTCAACAAATACTGTTCAGTATTTTGGAAGACAGGAACAAGAATATCCTGTGAGCAAGGAGCATGGGTCTTTTACTGAAAAACAACAATCCACAAAAAGAAGACTGTCTCTTCAATACAGAATCATGAATTACTGCACTGTGCCACAAGATTTATACTCCCTGTTACCAACTAAATTTAATGGCATCTTGACAGCTGTTCTAGACCACACAGTTAGAGCACTATCTGTCATCTGTGGTCTTTAAATGGCAGAGCACTCAGATAACGCAGGGCCTTAAGCATTTTGCTTGTTATTAAAGAGAATATTTAAAACTTTGGTGGCATTAACAAAGCCATGTATCTTGGTTTCAGTTAGCACAGCTCAGCTGTTGGCCCACAGGCTGAACCTGGCCCATGTGACCCTCCAGTCTCAGGACACCTCTTCCCCGTCATAGTCTTGACCAGCAGGTGGAAAGCACAAAGCTATGTGTGCACCTTTATCTTCCAGCTGGTTGTCACATCAGTACAATGCATCAGCACAGTTTGTTTCAATGGTTTGGTTCTGATAGAGTTGGATCCTCTTTATAGATTTTCTCACAATTTTACAGCGAATAGTAAGAGTTCATTACATCACAGATAAATCTGCTACTATCTAAGGCTTTTTATGATAGAACAAGAAAAGGTTTATCCCAATATGAGCAAAATTCTTACATGGTGTGGTCTGTATTATTTTATGGTCTGTTAAACAGTTCAAGTGAAACATATATCTGCCTTCTGATACAGCTAATCTTTAGCATGTAACTCCAACAGCAAATCCAAGTAACTTTACAAAAACCAGAACTGGGATAAATGCGATGTTCAATATGACTCTGGGTTCCAGCTGTGAGGGATATGCCTCAAACAAAAACCCAGGACAAACACAGCTTGACACGGGCAGAAGGCATGCAACGGTCAGTTTCTTAGCATCATTAAGATCAGCCTCCTTTCTTGCTTCTGGCACCCTGGTCTGGTTTCCTTTCTCCACAAGGCCTGCTGGCTGTTTTAATCTCTACCCTCCTTATTTATCACAGCCCCTTGCCAACCTCCCTCAAACATCACTCCAGCCAGGTGCTCACAGCCCAGAAGGAGACAGCCCAAGGTGGGGCTCCTGTGCCATCACCTGTGTCAGGATCTCCTCCCTTCTCATGCCACCTTCAAGGGGAGTGGGGCAGGGCAGCACCCACCTGCACAGCAGGTGCTTCCGAAGATGAACGGGAGGCCTTCAGCCCAGTTTCCTCCTCTAGGTCCCCACTTTACGTCACGCCACTTGGGACGAGTGGCCGCGAGCCCCTCACACCTGACACGGTCCCAGCCCGCCCTCGAGCGGCTGCGGGCGGCTCGCGGCCGGCAGGTGAGGGCAGTCCTGGGGTGAGGTCGCGAGGCTGGGTGGGCGGTGCTCGAGGGGTGGGCGGGAACGCCTCGTCCGCGCGGTGGGTGTTCGGTCGCCGCGGTTGTGGCAGTAGCGCGTGCAGGAGGACAACTTGTGGCAGCGTTTCTTGAGTTCGCTGTCCGTCCGGAGCAGCTTGCTCTGCCTACCCGGGGTAGCCAGGAGAGATACCCCCCTAGCTGGCTGGGGACCAGAGGTGGCTACAGGCACCCTGTGGGGTTCCTCAGAGTTGTGACTTCAGCACCTGCATCCTCCCTGCTCCAAAAATCAAGAATCTGCTTTGTTGAAATGAAGGCTGTAGTGCTGCAGGTGGCCCAGGACATCAGGCTCTCAGGGCTGGTCTGCCTTCATCAGGTAACAGCTGTCTCCCCTTGTGCTGAGTAGAAAGGGAGAAGGAAATTTTAATTTCCGATGTTTCTACCAGTGATGTGAACAGGAGAGACTGGACTAGCTTCATTCCCCCTGTATGGTGAAACCAGGCCAGCAGAGTCAACATGGTGACCATTGGTCTGTAATGGTCTGCCCTTACTCAGCATCGGGAAGAATTGCAATCAGATTGTGTTACTGGCATGTTTAGGCTCCATTTGTCTTTAAAACAGTGTTCTGGACTTTTGGTAGAGTCACAGGTTATGGTACTAGTTCAACGTCTTTGCCAAAATAGGTTTCAGGCAAAAGGGGACGTTTGTGTGTTTTGCATTCTACTTTGACATTGCAGCAGGTTTTTATTGTTGTTCATTGGTATGCTAAGGCTTTCTTCCCGAGTCTAGCTATGTAACATACATGTTTTCAGATACATTTTTAATGACATGTGATGTAAGCATCTCAGAAAAGAAGGCTGTACTAGAGGAGATGATGTCCAAATAGCGTGAAACTTTCAAGTTGTTTAATTTCTTCAAAAGTGTGTAGCTATCTCTTTAACAGTCAATTCGTGGCTTGCAACTGTACGTGCAAGGACAATAGAAACAAACAGCTCCAGCAATCCTGTGTGTTTGGTTTTACACTGCTGCCATGGCAGGTGGTTGCTATGTATTATGCAACAGTAAAGTCTGGACTCAAAACTTAAGGCCTTCTGAAAAATAAACAACTTTAACCTGACTTGCAATCATGCTATTTAATAACATAGTGTATGTAAGTGATAAATAAAATATTCCCCATTCAGTTAACTGCTTGAGGGCATGTTGTTATAGTAATCATCTGTAGGTCAAACAAAAGTCTTCAAGCAACCTTAGGATGTTGACTCTCTTTCATTCTAGAGTTGCACATCTAATTATTTCCTATTTCTGCTTAATAAGGTTTTTACAGCCAATAACTGTATCTAGTTAGTGTGCTGCTTGCCAGTACTGCAAATGAGCAAATTAAGCATAATGTTTCTAAGTAATTGCCATTTAATCCTGATTATAAAAAAAAAAGCAGTAGCAGTGATGGTTGGAAAGAAGTTTTGATTCTGTTAATACTGAATTATCTTTTGGGGAAATAAATCATACAGTACATTTGTGTACTTTATGTGTATGTCTTTGTGTGGTAGTAGTTAAAGGACTAGTATGTTAATGAAAATAAAATCTGTCCATATTGAAAATGAGATAAAACTTGCTGATAATCTCTTTGGGCTCAAGATGTCACTAGGGTAATTTTTGGAAGTAGTTGTCACTTGGCAGCCAACCTTCTTGTCTTGTCTAGTAAAATGTGTATTTGCATTAAATGGAATGTGGAAAATACCAAAGCTGGGAAATGCTCTCCTTATGTCACTGTTAAAGTTGGGTAATGCAACATCCAAAAATGGCACAAAACACAAAAGCACAAAGTGTTGGAATTAGATACAAAGGTTATCATTTGACCTGTCAGTGATACCTCCTTGTGTAACACACACAAAGGAGATTTTTTTTTTTTTATGTAGTATCATTTGAGCAACTTTTTTTTTTTTTTTTAAGAAATTTAAGTTTCAGTTGTAAAGGAACAGGTTTTTGTATGTCTCAATTTGCAAATAGGCAGTTCCAGACGATAACAAATAGCTGGCATGTTAATGATTAATATCTACGTGCAACTTTTCATTAACAGTAATTAATTTTTTGTTACTGACTGTATCCTGCAGAGCAGGATCTAAAAACATATGATCCATCATTCTAGTTTATGTGTACATGTATCTTTTAATTTCTAACAATCTGCTTTCAAGTAAAAAAGTCTTCTTGCAGTAGTACTACAGGCTCTGTAGAAATCTGTACTGTACAATTTGGAGGCAAGTGCTACCATTATATAGGGTTCCTGTGGGTATAAGTGGTTACACTGAAGTGCAAAACAGCACTGAATCAAAAGTTTATTTCCCTAAGATTTAATGCTGAGGGTTTAGTGGACTTACAGAAAGTCATTCACTGTTTTTCCCTTTGAAGAACCTCTGTCAGATATCTGCTTGAAGGCTTGTTTTGCAAGGAACCCATGTCTGAGATATCAGAGCACCTAGTTTTTCAAGATAGCATCTGAGGGTCATCCAAAAATGAGGGTCTGTGGGGATAACATGCCTGGGATCAGCAGACAAGATGGTTTAGCAAAGGTGACAAGCTATAATAACCTTGCTCTTGCCACACTTCCCACTTCTAAAGCACAAATGTCAGGAGTAGAAACACTGGTAGTTGGAGCATCCCACAGTCAGTCCCATGAGCTGTAACGGCTCTTTGTGGGTCCTTGCCAACAGGTGTAATTTAAAGTAACTGGGAATTGGTACAGACCATGGTGTGATACAGACAGTCTATAAAAACTGCTTTTACACTCTCCTTCAGTTTAGTGTGGTGGTCCTGGCTGGAGATAAGAATTTAAATTGTACTGTTGCAATTTATTTCTGTTTATATGTCATTAAGGAGTTAACTCTTAGCTGTATTGGATATTAATGTACAAGTTCAAGTATGAAGTAATGCAAAACAAATTAATTTTTAAAACTTAATTGCCTAAGTCACTTCTCTTTATTAATGCCTATATTTGGTTTTCTGATTAAAATGTCAGAAGAACTTTAATGCTTTATTGTCTTTTATTTGAGGACACATTATTTTATCTGCTGGTGTTTTCAATTACACAGATGTGGTCTTGTATTAATTTGGATAACTCACTTCAGTGACTAAAAGAAAGCTTCTTAATAGCACTTCTGAGTCTGTCTTTATTTCTGATGCAATTATTCTGGGGTTTGGCATGCACAAATCTGATTTTCCATTCTAGCCAATACAGCATTGCCTACGTGAATTTAAAGCCTGATTCTATATTCAGAGCTTAAAAAAAAAAAAAAAGTTATTTCATGTGAGAACTACCTTAAGTGCTGCTTTGTCATTTGAACAGGGAAAGACCTGCATGCATTATTACTTACACCTCAAAAAAGTCTCATGTGACTTGCACAGATTTATTTTGCTGTATTTTCAGTGGTATATTCATGAATCAGAATGACATTAAAATGAGACTGAGAAGAACCCAGAATGCAGGGTGCCTCCACAAGCACTTTGCTGTACTTACTGGTGGGAAATGACAACTATAAATATCACTGACAGTAAGGCTTCCTTAATGCTTGTAGCACTTACGGCAGTTCTTCAGCCCTGGTTTAAGATGCCTCCAACATTTAATTCCAAGCGTTTTGAACTGGTCTACAAGGCAGATTAACAAATGGTAGCTATTTACTAAATAAAATACTTGTCAGCTTGGTATTCAAAAAGCATAACTGAGTAAATAGCAATATTTATGTGTTATTCTCAAGAGAAAATCATAATCTAGTGAAGGGATCATAAACTGGGAAATCAGAATATCCAGATTCCTGGTTGCAGCTGATACTGGTCTACTGCACAGCCTTGAACAGAACACATAATGGACAATGTTTAGAAGTTCTGAATTTACATCAATTGTTACAATCACGGGTGCCCATCACTTTTTAAAGGAGTTTGAGTTTGTTTGTTCCCCATCTAGCAAATAAGTGTAATGACAC
>JAAGNO010006552.1:50895-80096 GCA_033439905.1 Ceryle rudis | reverse complement strand
ATATTGTGTTTTATGTTGTCAACCAGTATGTTGCAGCTTCTTCTGATATTAAACATGAAAAGTACATGACCATAGAAACAGCAAATAAGACCATATGGAGTCTGTTTCATAATGATATTCAAACTTTAGAATGCATAATACTTTAATTGTCATAACAATATCATGGAATTAAGCCCCCTGAAAAATTCAAGCATTTTATTTGCATTCTTAGTACATATGAATATTGATTTTGAGCAAGGAAATGGGGGAAGAAAATAAGGGCTTTTCAAATCTGCAGATTTGCTGTGTGTGCATTCTGTTTTATGAAGATATGGAAAACTATTAGTACCATTACCATCTGTGGAATACTCTGCTTGACAATAGTCTCTACCTGACTGTCAAATCACTGATTAATATTTTCTGAAGCCAGTGTTTCAGGTGATTTTTAAAGTTTAATCATGCATTCATTCAGCCCATGCTTCCTTAGTATAAAAGGGAATAGAAATCAGAGACTGTGTCAAAACCTTTAACAAAAGGACTTCACAAGATATATGATATTGTTTTCCACTGTTCTTCAAAACCAGCAAATTCAACATTGAGGGTAATCAGGTTGTTCAAGTTTGATCTAACTTGTGTAAAATCATTTCTTTCTGATACTCTCTTGTCTGTAGCATGTCTGGAAATGGTGGAAATACATATCCTACCATTTTTGCCAGTACTGAAGCTCTAGATCTCTGGATCTTTCCTTTTGCATATAAGGAGTATGGGTATAATGTTAGTTTTTTTCATTGCTAGCTTTAGTGAGCTAACGTCAGCCTGTCAGTTAGATAGGATGGTCCTTCTAGGATTTATATTAGGAAACTGTCTTCAACACAGCACAGAATCTTCTGGCTTGCTTGCACTATGCTGTGTTGATTTGGTAGATGTCTGGGTAGTTGAAATCCCCCATGCAGATGATGTTTTCCAAAAACAGACAGCAGAAGTCCTCTGTCTGTCAGCCTTCATCCTCTGCATCTTGTTGAGAATGTGGCTGATAACAATCACCACAACACCAATGTTCTTTCCTCTCTGATCCAGAGAGTTTTGAAAGCTATGTATTTGTGTTTATACTGGAGCTCTGTGGATCAAAAAAGTACTTACACAGAACATAAATACCTCTTATATGATGAAACTAGTTTTTTTCAGTCCCTTCATTTCATCATAAGTAACATTACATACAGAATTGTCTACACAAGTCAGCATTATGAATTGGATTACTGTAACATTATATGGCTTCCCATGATATTCTAAGGTCAGTATTTTGTTTTGTTTGTTTATGTGAGTGGTGTTTGAGAGATTAGGTATAAGTAGACATAAATGTGTACAACAACAGCAAAAAACAATTGTCTTTTGATCCCATTCATTTGTTTAGGGGGCTCCAGGTAGGACTGAACAGATGGTAGTTTAAAAATTGAAAGATGGAAATGTATTGAAGGGAATTAATTAACTGTGACAAACAGATTTTTTTTTTTTTTCCTGAGGGTAAAATTCTCCTTTAGGACTGAAACAACTGCAGACAACTGTTTGCTGAAATAGAATGGTTTTCTGAGTTATCTGGCAAAGCAACATCAAGAAACGTTTCCTAGATGTCTTGTCTGATACTATTACAGTAATTATATATCCGTATAAACTTATGCAACTTTATCAAGCATTTTAATAGAAGTATATTAATGTAGTCAACAACTACAAATAAATAGATAAACAGCTTCATGCATTCTACTTCAGTAGAATCATAGAACCATAGAATAAATTAGGCTGAGAGGGATCTCAGGTCTTCTGGTCCAACTCCTAACTCGGAGCAGGTCTGAAGCAGATCAGGTTGCTCAGGACATTGTCCAGTTAATGTTTTAATATCTCTAGCAACAGGATACTATTTCCACTCTCTGACTTATTTCACTGTTATTTTTTTCCCCCTGATATCTAATTAGAAATTTTCTGATGAAGTTCACTTTCATAAATCCAGAACTTTATTTTGTATAGCTTCCTGTTCTTCAGAACTGAAAAAGGTGAAACATTTGCCTGGGGTAATACAATTGCAGTTTGGATGACCGAGTCATTTTTATACTGCTACATTCAGTCCCCTAGATTTATAGATGTCAGAATCATAGGGGGAAGAAATAAGTATGCGTGCAGATGATATGAGTCTTCTCTGGTTGTGGTCCAGCTGAGCTCAACGAATATGTTTAAGTAGCATAGCATAGCTAACCATACATATTTTGTTGAGGGACAATGAGAAGGCACTTCACTTTATTGTATCACCAGCTGTAGAAGCCTTGTCATTTCTGTCTGTCACACATTTTCTTTGCCATTTTTGAAATCACACTTAGTTCCATCTCCATCTGGGGCAGATGCAGGGGTGTTGTAATATTGAAAGAAAAAATGGGGTTTTTTGGTATTTTTAGCTTGATTGGATGATGAGAGCTCTGAAAATGCCATGACATAGGCTGGTCTTCTGATGGTTTATAAAGAAAGTTTGCAGATGCAACAGACTGACCAGCTGCATAGCAACAAGAAGCTTAGGATGACAAGTACTACATTAGCACAGCTCATATGAGAAATGACATTTTTCTAACAGACATAGATATGCCCTGCATGCTGCAGCCAAATAGGGATTCTTCAGATCTATTCTTTAGCTTTTTGAATATGTATTCATCAATTTTATACATGTCATTAGCACATTTAATGGAAAACAGGAGAAATAGCAAATTACATTATGCCCCAACATACAAATATAAATTAAGAGTTTGGCTTGGTATGTGAAACTCACTAGTTACACAGCTTATACAAAATAAATGGGAGATAACTGTTCAATGCCAATTGCACTGAATTAGTTTATCCTTATAACAAGCTAACAGTATAAGTAAGAAATCATCTTACTTTTATTAAGTATTAAGCAGCAACTCTACATTGTTATTGACCATTTGACCTTTTGATAATTTGTCAAATTTACACCAAGGAACATACATATTCCTGTCCCTTCATAAGAAATGGAGGCAGCAAACAAATTTCTGCTACTTTTTAACATGGGCACCATTACTCATCAGTAAAGTCAAGAACTGAATGACAGTGACTTCAAGACATAGTTGCTGGTTCTAGTAGAAATGAACAAACTTCCAGTTCTGTAGAGATTTGCTGTCTTCCTGCATTGAACCTGCTGGACTTCATAGCCTTTATCTAAGCTGTACTGAGAGTATCTTGAATTCCTTTCTTTTGTTGGACCTCAGTCTTGCTCTAGCAGAGAACAGTAACTGCACATTGAAAATTTGTATAGATTTCTTTCAGTGATAGTGTCTTGTCCAATGGCTAAAATTTCGTGGTAAGAAAGAACACAAATTAGTGGCCTCACCTAAATGAGGTGATATGAAACATGATACAAACAAAAAAATTTCCCATGTCAATGTTTTACAGAATTGTGGTGTATGAACTTATTTTGAAATAATATAGGAACCCAAAGAGGAAAATCATTACAGACATTACAGAACCAAAGGTAACTTGGATTTGCTCTGTCTCTCTTTTTAGCCACTGCAACCTCTGTTCACCCTAGTATTTATCTTCCAGATAGCTGCAACTAGAAGGGCTTCAGAACGCTTCTCCCAATATGATGGTGTCCTCCTTTTATTAGCTCTGTAGGACCATAGCTAGCATCCAGTAACAAATGTGGGAGCCTGATATGGACATCTAGGAATCAATTCAATACTAACTATGAGAGCAGAATAAAATTAAGTATTTTCCATTATTAAATCTAAACAATAAATAACTTTTTTTTTTAACACTTTCTACATTCAGATCACAAATAATTCTATAAAAGAAGTTTTCTTAACTATCCCATTTTACAAATGTAAAAGCTAATCAAAGAGGTTTGCTTGAGATGATGTTCAAATTTACTCTGTTTTCTGCAAAGGAATAAACAGAATTCCGAGGATTGTGCTCCTTTGAAGAAGATTCTGCTTTTTAGATTCTTTAACTTCTGAATATACAGACACTTAAAACAGAAATGTGAAAGTTAGACAGAAGAACAACAGTAATAAAGGAATTCTAATTAGTTCCATGAAAGTGATATAGAAAAAGTGCAAGTCTTTCAGTATCACAATTTAGTCTCAGTCTGCAGTTTTTTAATCAAAGGGAAGACTTTTTTTATCAAAGGAAAGACAATTATGTGGAACAGAAAAACATTAAACAAAATGTTTATTTTAAAAGAAAAAAAAAATACAGCTATAAAGTTATATTCAAGTATTGTCACTGTTCCTTCTAAAATAAATATCTTTCTAGCTTTTATTGCAAGAGATAGAAGGGGAAGTTTTACCAACCCAACAATTAACTTGTAAATAACATTTCCTGAGATGGTGAATACAATGTGCCCCTCTGGGCAGTCTAAACCTATTGATGAGATCAATGAGTCATGGAGCAGAAGTGCTTTGGCTCTATTTCATATTGGACAGGAATGCAATTATTTCCTTTTTTTCTTGTGTAGTCATCAAGATACTGCTGGCACAGAAGAAACTGAAACCTATTGTTGCACTGCACTAAGTACTTACAAAAAAATGTATTTCTATACTTTTTTTTAAATTAAATAATTTATAAACTCATTTGGGAATGACTTATGTCTCCTGATAACTAAATTGCAAGAGTACTTAATAGATACTCATTATTTTATTTAAATTTTGTTTTATTAAATATTATGAGAGGTACAGAAAACCAAATAATTACTGAACTTTAATAAACTTAGCATCTGATGTTTAGCTTTGTTTTCACAAGCCATGTTAAATCTTTTCTTCATAGGTAATACAATTTGAGTAGTACGTGAAAAAACAGTGCCTTAGATTAACATTTCTCAAAGAATAGATTCGCTGACTACCATTCAGGACATTTTTATATATCACTGTAGTATATGAGAAATTTCTGTATGAAATTAATGTCATTTGTGAAGTATTTTCTGAACTTGTAGAGTGGTTGGTATGTTTCTTTTCTGAGGATATAAAGATTTTTCAATATAAAGACTTGCCTAGGAGGAGGAGGGAAAATTCCAGAATGTGAAAAAGAAGATATTTTTTAAAACTGTGTATGGTGATCCTTATTTAAATATGACCTATCAGACCAATATTACCTACCACCAGTATCCTGAGATATCTCATAGGTCTAACAAATGTCTTCTTTAGGTGTTAGAAAAGTGGAGAAAGCACATAGTTTATTTCCAGTTTTCCCCCTGTTTGCAAAGCACTATTTGCCTTGTTCAGTTTCAGAACCTGAAATACAAAACCCGATTTCTTTTAAAGTTATAGCTGTAGTTCTAGTTAGGAGAAAAACTCTTTCATGCCAGTATAGTAAATTTCATGATTTAGATTGCCTAACAAAAATGAACTTTCATTACATGTATTTGTTAAGAAATGAAAGCTTATTCACAAAAGTGATAAAAAGAAATGTTTAAGTAAAAACAAACACAACAAAAAATGCTCAAAAAACAACCATTCACAATTGCCTTTGTTTTCTAAGACAGTGAAAGATTCTAAATAATTGTATTTGGCATAAACTCAAGATGATGGCAACATCTTTAAATAGATGTCTCTTTTGTAAGCCATATCAGTCCTGACAAAGACAAGTGGGCTTGAATATTGGCAGCTTTCCACTAAACAATGAAATAAAACCAGAATTTTATTCTTAATATAAGAAGGTTGTTAGCATATACCAGTATAGAAGCACATAAATTATAAACAGAATATACTCAAGAAGAATTCATAGCTACTTTATAATTATCTCTGTCATTACTGGATTTGGATGCTATCTTTATGAGTTTTATATATATAACATCTTTCAAGATAGATTATGAATGTAAAAAACAGTACCATTTTGCGAAAATAATTTTATATTAAAACAACTTTCTGAAAGTCACTACATTGATGACCATTAATGTGGTTATCCAAAATAGTTATCAAAATAAATACTTATCCCCTTGGAAACCATACAGTGAAAACTACAGGAGGGTATGGACCATGTCCCCTAAAACTCAGCAAACACTGTTACTTAGAATTCATATAGAGCGATATAAAATCCATTCTCAAAAGCAAATGATCAGTGAGAGAGATATCTATTTACTCTCATCTTTAGTACTTTTAAAAGCTCATACCTCTCCATTTATGCTAATTTCAGCCTCAGAAAAATATTCCTAGAGACAAATTCCAAGAAGGAATTCCCCATAACTTTCAAACAGCAAGAAGCCTTTTCCTGCAGAATGATTGGGTTCAAAAGGCTGGTGTACTTCATGGCTTTATGACATTTTTGGTCAACTTAAATGTGTTTATATTTGATGAATAATGTCATACAGCTACCATGTTTATATAAGATATAAGGTACTCTTTTTATGCATTCAAATTTAAAGAAGTGATCAGCTTTGTCAGCCAGGGAAGATATGTAAATGTCAGGCATTATTATTTCCAGATTTTGCCCTTACATCTCGTTCTGGGTTGTTTGGTTTGGTTTGGGTTTTTTTGTTTGGTTGGTTTTTGGTTGGCTTTTTTGTTGTTGTTGTGGTTTTTTGTTTTGTTGGTTTTGGTGGTGGTGGTTGGTTGGGGGTTTTTGGGGGGTTTTTGTTTTGGTTTAGTTTGGTTTGGTTTTTTGTTGTCATTGTTGTTGGTTTGGGGTTTTTTTTTAATCACAAATCTGATCTGTAACAAATTAGGTGATAATTTTCATTAATTTTAACATAGGTTTAATCAGCCTGTAAGTGAAAACAGCTTCTCTTCTTTCTTAGTCTTACACTTTATAACAGTCATGCAGCTGCTAATCCTTTTCAGTCTCCAGTGTCATTATCTTTTCATAGCCTCTAAAAAGTAAATGAAGAAAATTGAGCTTTGTGAAATTGTGAAATTTTTCTCAGTAACACACAATAAAGGTGAGTCACAGAAATAGAGATGGGTGATGGCTTCTGGAAAAAGAAAAGTATATTTTTTAAATCTTTTACATCCAAATGTGAATTAAATTTTATCTAACAAGACCTGACAGCCAAAACAGACTGTCAGCTTCAAAATGCAATGCATATGAGAAGACATACTATCATTAAAAGTACAATCAAGACTAAATAACATATACACAGTATAAACTACATTATGGTAAATGCAAAGCAGTTTGACTGAAAACTTACTAAAAACAACTAGAAAATTCTAGAGCGCCTCTCATCATATTTTTAAATTACTTTACTACAGATTTTTGTATGTCCTTTTATGTTTCACACTCTGCTGATAAAAATACAACACTATATTCTTTTAGCAGTGTATTATTAGCTTCCATCATAAACATGGACAGTAGAACATTACTTGTTTACCTTCTTCCCAAGTGAGGATAAATATTGTGCAGTATTATTTCAATTTTCTGCAGGAATTTATGATCTAGTACATTGGTAGAATTGCACAGAAAAGACAAAACTATTAGATATTACTAATCAAACCCTAAGCAATCAGATTCTGATGGTCTGAAGCACTGAATTCTAGCTATTGATTTAGTTGTTGGTCTTATGTCAACAGTGGTCTCTGTGCACTACAAACAGCTTTCTTCAACATTTAGTTTCATTTTGAAATCAGCTTTGTTTGAAAGCATGTTTGTTATGGAAACCTATCACCTTTAACTGTTGAATTATAAAGAAAATTTTCAGTTATGTTTATGATTTTATTAGGAACTCTAGCTTATAAATGAGTTGGTCTATATTTTCTGATGCTTATATATGACATGTAGAATATAATTCTCACACTTCTAAGCTGATAAATGGTTCAAAATGTGGTTAATTACCTTTTCACGTGGGACTAGTTATGGGTTTTTAGTTGGTAAACTATAAAGAATTCAGAGCAGAGGCAAAATACGATTAGAGAAATAACAAAGTGCTGTGGATTTGATAAATTACTTCAGAAATAATGTTAGGACAGAAGTGAAAAATTATGAGGTAAGTGAATTAGTATACAGTTCTGAGAAAAAGTAAGATGCTGGAACAGTCCAATTTGGTTAACTTTACAGTGAAGTTTGGGTTAGAGATAAGAGTTCATAAACGTGGATTAGATTCCTTTGCAAGAACTGTAACATAGGGCTTTCTAAAACTGCAGATTTAAGTAGATCGTTCCCTTCAAGATTTGTTGACTTCTAAACTGAATGATGAAACACTTTCCAATGAGTTGTCAAGCTAAACATATCTTCTCATATCTTTGTTATGGTCCCACAAAAGAACTCTAACATGTACATTTGTTGCTATTTTCCTTCGTTATAGCAGCAAAATACCAGGGTAGAATGAATACAGAGCAGTAATGACAAGAGAGAAAACATTGACGGAACAGGGGAGGTCAGTATGTGTTTTGCCCAAGAACTACATAAGACAGCCACTAGTAGTCTCTAACATATAGAAATCAAACAGGTGCTTGCAGCCACTCAAATTTTTTTCTTCATTCTCATGGAAATCATTCATCAATGCCAAAAGTTTTCTTGAACTATGGAGGAAGGTGTCTACATCCTACAGACTATAAACTAACTATAGATTGATTATTCAGAATATTCAAGCAGAAAATATAAAACTTTACTCGGAAAGAGAAATCAGCTGCGGATGTGGAAGCCTGGGCAGGTTTGAGCACAGGTCTTTTTCTGTTATTCTGCCTCTGGAGGGACTGTTGTAGCAACAAGCCAGATGGTCACAAGCACTGAGAGTCTGTATATGACCACTGTATCCCAAAAGCACTTAGAGGGTTTTTTGTTATACTGAGACCAGCTGTAACATCCAAGTGATGCTCTTCTGTAATTATTTTGTCAGGCACTCCCACTCTAGATGAAAAGAAATCATATTTTGTTTCTTCTCTCAATTTATTGGAGCCCTTTTTTTTTTTTTCTGATAAAAGACTGTCAACTTGTTAGTGGTGTGCATTGCAGGATGACTTTAGAGGCATGAGTGGTATGTCAAGATAAACTTTTTAGTTTTCTTCCTGCTTGAAGAAAAAAAATAATTTCAGTGTCAGTAGTAGACCCTTTCTGTGCACTGGATGGATGTCCATGTTAGATGCCCACATAATCTCTCATTTTAGGTATTGTATGGGAAAGGGTACAGTAAAGAAGACAGAATAGGCCTTGTAAAGCTAGCTGTTTCTTTAGCTATTGTATCAAGCAGCTACCATATGATATAGGCCCATAGGTTCTTAAAAGACCAAACATTCATAGACAACACAGACATATTCTCATCCACTTCATGAATTTATTTAGAAACTAACCAAATATTCCATTTTACACGTGTGAGCAAGTTAGCAACCTGCATCAGCATATTAAAAATTTACTGCTATTGTTGCTGACTTCTGGCATCCATGAGGCAGAAAGTAGCTGCTGAATAATACTAACTTAATCCAGAGTTTGTGGAAGGACAACATGGGAATATTTGGTGATATGGATCTGTGCCCTTTCCATGATGCATCTGAGGCATGTGAATGTACCTTGAGGAGATGATGTAGACACCTCTGAGATGAGCCACATAAATACTAGCTGTATGTAATGAGTATATATTCTTCATTCTACACCCAGAAATGGTGTTAGTTGTTCTTAATATGTTTCACAACACAAGTTGGTGGCCAGACTATTCAGCCTATTCCTCTTGTTTGAAAACTGGAAAGCAAGCACTGATTTTGTTTGAAAATGGATAGGCTGCAGAGTAAAATCAAATCATATTACATATCTCTCTCTAATGCTGGGGGAATTAGTCATTAACAGTAAATACACTGTGACAATCTTTTTCAGCTATTTCAGAAAAAAGTTGCAGAGCAATTGTAGAAAAACCTGCCACACAGAGACAATTTATTCCTATTTAATCTGTTTAATTGACTTTTGTCCTCAAGCAAGCACATTTACATCACATCTATAAATCTTGTCTTTGACATAAGAATAAATGTTTCAATTAATCATTAATGTAGCTAGTCCCTTCTTGAAATTCCATCCTGACCTCACTGATAGCCCCCACACAAAATAAGAACTCAATTACCAATGCAATTGCTATCAATCAGGCTTTTACATAATAAGCTGCAGTTCTACTCCAACAATTTCACAACAAACACATTATTGCTCTTCTATAACAGCAGGGCTAAGCAGGTTTTATGAGTCATGCTGGAGTTTGACAATTAACCATTGGGATCACTTTCATAGAACTGCAACTTCCAAAATAATCCTTCTCTACCTGTCATAGTATTAAGAATTATTAATCTTTCATAAATTCTTGAGCTATCAGTGAAAAGAAACCACTTCTGAGACAGACGTGTGTCTCTAACTTTCCTTTTTGGAGTAAGAACAGCAGTGCATGCTCTCCATTAATGTGGTGAGTGCATTAAGTCATAGCAGGAAGAAATAGCAGAGACAAGTCCAAGTAGGACTGGACATACAGACGGCTTGGTAATGGCTGCCTATTGCTAGGATTGGAGTGTCTTCCCAGGTTTTGTGTCCCAAGTTTTACTTAGTACTCTGGTGTATTGGGGAAGACAATTTGGAGTCCACCATGAAGGACTCTGATGAGAAGCCTTGGACTTAACTCAGTCTGATCTTAGTTTAATCACTCAGTTTTCACATAATCACAGAATAAGTTTAGGGACCTCTGGAGATCATTACTTAGCCCAATCTCCCTGCTCAGAGGAAGGTCAACTAGAGCAAGTTGTTAGGATCACATCCAGTTAGGTTTCAAATATCTCCAGGGATGCAGACTCACCAACCTCTCACCAAGCTGCTGCACATTATGATCACCTTCACAGTAAAATATTTTTTCATATCTTTACATGGAATTTTTTGTATTTCTACTTTTGCCCAGTGCCTCTTGTCCTTTCTCTGGTTACCACTGCGAAAGTTTGGTTCTGTCTTCTTCATTACAATCTATTGCACATGTACACACACGAATAATCCCTTTCCTCCCAGACCTCCTTTCCTCCAGCCTAAACAGTTACAGGTCTCTCAGACTCTCCTAGTGTTGTGCTCCAAGCCCTTAAACGACCTTAGTGGCCCTTTGATTGACTTGTTCTAGTATGTCAATGTCTGTCTTGTACTGAGGAACCCAGAACTGAACACAGCATTCCATATGTGGCCTCAGCAATGCGGAGCAGAGAGGAATGATCACTTTCCTGAACTTTTGTATGATGCTGTTCCTAATTTATCCCAGGGTACTACTGGACTTTTTTTACAACAGGAACCTCAGCTCCTTTTCTGCAGAGCTGCTTTCCAGACCATGGGCACACAACATGTATTGGTGCATGCGGTTCTTCCTCCCCAGAAGCAGACTTTGCATTTCCCTACTTGAACTTCATGAGGTTCCTGATGGCCCATTTGCTGGCCTGTCAAGGTCTCTCTGAGCAGCAGCACCCTATTCTGGTGTTTCAGCCAGTCCTCTCAGTTTTGCATCACCTGCAAACCTGATGAGAGTGTGTGCTGTCCCATCATCCATGTCATTAATGAAGATGTTAAATAGTACTGGCCCCAGTATCAAACCCTGAGGTAAGCCACTAGTGGCAGGCTTTCAACTGGACTTTGAGCTGCAATTATTTCTTCCCAGCAGTGCAGCCATTTTTCAACCCACTTCACTGCTTATTTATCTAAGCCATTCTTCATTAGGTTGTCAATGAGGATCCTATGGGAGATAGTGTTGAAAACCCCGCTAAAGTCACAATAAACATTTGCTGTTCTTTGCTTATCCACTAACAAATTATCTGATAACAGGATATCAAGTAGGTCAGGAATGATTTCTGCTTTGTAAGTCAGCGCTGCCTACTCCAAATAACCTTCTTGTCCTTCATAGATTTGTAAATGGCTTCCAGAAGGATTTGCTCCATCACATTCCTAGGGATCAAGGTCAGGCTGACTGGCCTGTAGTTCCTTGGTTCCTTCTTGCTCTTCTTGAAGACAGGAGCAACTTTTACTCTCACAGCCCTCAGGAACCTCTACTGCCTACCAGAACCTTTCAAAGATAATCAAGAATCACCTCACAATGACATCAGCCAGCTCCCTCAGCACTCATGAGTACATTCTGGCACATTCCATAGACTTATGTTAGTTTGTTTGCATGTTCATTTATCTGATCTTTATCTATATTGAGTAAGTCTTCCTTGCTCAAAACTTTCCCACTGGTTTCAGACATCTGGGATTCCTGAAGGCAACTCTTACCAGCAAAAAACATATATGAAGAAGACATTTTTCATACCACTTCTCACCACATCTTCTGCTCCATTCAGCAGTGGACCCACTTTTTCCTTAGTCTTCCTTTTCCTGATGAATTACCCGTAGAACCCCTTCCTGTTGCCCTTCCCATCATTTTCCACTCTGAGCTCCAGGATGACTTCTCCTTTTCTAACTCCACCGCTGCACACTTTCCAAGTGTTTTCACATTCCTGACTCCGTCTCCATCTATCATACACTTTTCTTTTATGTCCTAGTTTTGTCAGAAGCTCCTTGTTCATCTGTGCATGCATCTTTCTTGACTTTCTGCACATTGAGGTGGATCATTCTTGAGTCTGGAGAAGATGACCCTTGAAACATCAACCAGTTATCCTAGACCTCTCTTCTCTGCAAGACTGTCTACTGTGACATTCTTCAAAGCAGGTTTCTGAATAGGCCAATATTATGGTTTCAAAACCAGACAGCAGCTAAGTACCATGCAGCCACCAACTCACTCTTTCCCCGGTGGGATTGGGAAAAGCATCAGAAGAAAAGGGTAAGACCTCATACACTGAAATAAGAACAGATTAATAAGACAACACAAGGAGAAAAGCATTAATAATAACAATAAAAACTAATAAAAAATGTATAAAGTGAGTGATGCAGTTGTTTACCAGACAGAATCTAATATTCAGCTTGTTCCCAAGCTGCAGTCCCTCCTCCCTGTCCCAGCCAGCTTCGCCAGTTTACATCCTGAGCATGATATCATATGGTATTGAATATCCCCTTGATTAGTTTTGGTCAGCTATCCTGGCTGTGTCCACTCCCAGCTTCTTGAGAAAATTAACTGTTGTGACAGTCCATCAGAATCAGAGTTAATATCTCAAACATTCACTAAAAGAAATTTGGTCAAAGTCAGATCCTGGGGACATTATTTATGGACACATCAAAGCTGCAAGAACAGGAAGACAAGGTCAGAAAAGAAAGACCCACGAAGATGAGACAGCATTTTTCTAAGGCCAAACTTCCTGAGCAACAGTGCAAGGAAACGGTGGAGAAAAAAGAATTGCCCTCACAACACATGTGCTGTGAAGGAGGGTCATATAATGGTCGCATTGGCAGGGAAAGAAGTAACCCCCTTCAATGACCCCCAAACCCAACAACCCATTTCCAGGAAGATTGTAGAAGCACAGACTGTGCATGACATCTAATTAATGTGAGGGTCCTAATACCCTCTTGGAGTAAGGCAGCCTATATAAGGTCAAGAATCTGAGCACCAGGTGGTGTGCCTCCTGTGACTCGACATCTAGGCTGCCTGGACCAACACTGGACCCAGGACGGGTGGAAACTTTTTTCCTCTCTCTCTATCTCTCTATCTCTCTTCTCCTCACATAGGCAGTTGTATATTGCAAGGCCTGCTGACAAGGTATCGTGCTTGTACTGTTATGAGAAATTAACATATTATTGTGAGCGATTAGCGTGCTGTTATTGTTGTGAGCAATCAATGTTCCATAATGATGTGGGCAATTAACATTCCCATCTTGTTGTGAACAATTAAAATTGTATACTGTGATCCCTGGTTTCATTTCACCTTAATCCTGACCTGGGAATCAGCAAACCTCAGTCATCATCCTGAAAGCTTGGGACCAGACAACTGTATCACAGCCAAACCCAGGACAGGCTCTCCTGAAATACAGGACTGTAATCCTGCTCTTTGCCTTTTTCCCTCCTCTCAGGATCCTGAACTCTAGCATCTTCTGTTGTACTGGGTCTGGCTAGGATAGAGTTAATTTTCTCCATCGTAGCCCTTTATTGGTACTATGTTTCAAATTTGTAACCAAAAGTCTTATTGTTGCTGTTGACCAACACTTCAACATTTTAGCTCTTGCTGAACAGTGTCTGTACAGTTTCAGGGCTTTCTGTTTCTTGCTCTGTGCCCCACAAAGAGTAAGTGAGGTTGGGCAAGAGTCTGGGAGAGGACACAGCTGGGACAGCTTACACAAACTGACCAAACAGGTATCCTATACCATATAATGTCATTCTCAGCACAATAAAAACTAGGGTAGTAGTTTCATTGCTTAGGGATTGGCTAGGCATCAGTTGACTGGAGGTGAGTGATTGCTTTTGCACCACTTGCTATTTTCGGTTTTGCTCCTCCTCCTTGCACCCTATTTTATTTATGTCTTTACTTATTAAACTGTCTTTATCTCAACCCACAAGTTTTCTCAGTTTTACCCTTATGATTTGCTTCTCCATCCCACTGGGTGGGAGTGAGCAAGCAACTGTATGGTGCCTAGATGCCTGCTGTGGTTGACTCACAACACATGGTCACTGCAGTCAGTGCTGCTCCCAGTCTAAAGATCCCCAACCAGTTCCTTCCTGCTTGCAAATATCAGCTGCAGTAGAGCATTTCCCCAAGTGGATCTTTGATCATCTACATCAGGATATATTCATCAGTGTTCTCTATAAACTTCCCAGAATGTTTGTGCCATGTTATGCCATCCCTCTAGCCTATGTCAGGGTGGTTGAAATTCCCTAGGAGTTCCATGGCCCATGATCAAGAGGCTTCTTCCAGTTATGTGAAGAAGGCCTCATCTGCCACCTCCATAATGCTGTCCTGTAGGTGCTTCCTTATTTGTGTACGTACACTTGAGATGGGTCCCTTTAGCCCTTTTTCACTGGTTTCACAAACTCTCACATCCACATTTTCCTGTGCATTTGTTTATCAACTCAGTCCACTGATTCCTCTCTTGATTGTAGCTCATCATCTCCCTCTACCATCATTCCTAGTTTAAAGTTCTCTTCACAAGGTTGCCAAGGTTAATTTTGCCTCAGCCAGAGGCATTAGCTGGAGATTTTGTGGATATTTTTTCAGTTTTATGAATTTTGAGAGGTATAGAATATACCACAGTGTGAATAGAAATATAATTATCACCAGCAGAAGGCAATGCAAAACACTGTCTCTTCTTGGTTGGTGTTCAGAGTATTTCACCTTTGTTATTTCTGGAAATTTGAGACCAATAAGTACTAAGGAAAATGTCCTCTGATGAATGTATAGTATCTTCCCATTAATACCTACAAAATGTTCCAAATTACATCAGGAAAAATGATGACTGCAAGTTTTTCTTGTTTATATGGAAAACTGGAACTTAGTAACCTGCAAATGTTTATCATCGAGATATACATCATTTCAAGTATATATTACTATAAGATTAGAAATATGTATGCATGAAACTCATAGCTACTTGAAGTATAAGGTCTCACCGCACTGGAAAGAATGCTTGAAGGAACACTTCTACAGTTATAGAAATTAGCTTTTCTTTCCTAATGATAATATTTCTTTAGGTATACAAAAAAAAGCTTTACCTCTTAATGTAAGGACAAGGCAGAAAATATTACTTTTGGGTTTTTTAGTTGCTAGGATTCCATGACTGGCTGAAATTATATCAAAATCTTAGGCAGATTGCAGAAGACATGTCTACCAAAGTTAATATCTCCCTCAGAGTATAATATCAGAGAGCCTCAGGCAATGCTGTGTAACCCCCTGAAGCTTCTTGTTACTGGGCTGTATATTATGCAGGCTTACATTTTCATGGTTCAGTTAACTAGTCAAAGAGACTTGGTAGCTTGCATCTAGTTTTGTACTCTATTAGAATAGATTTGAGTGTTTTGTTTTAGACTTTAAGGTCTCTGTATCCAATACTATTTGGAAGTATTTGGCCCCTAGGTTTCTCCTTGAATGCGTCCTTCGCTGTCTTTTTCTCCTCTTGTTCCCAGTGACATTTTCTACACCATAGCTCCCAGCTATCCCTCAACCACAAAGGTAGTTGAAGCAGCTTCCAAAAATACCAGCTCCCAGGAGCTTCTGTGCTTAGAGTATAAAACAGGTCTCCACTCTGTGTAATAAATGAATTCATGATCCTAAATTCCCAGCTGACATTAATAGCAGCAAGGAGCAAGAAGCAAGTTAATGTTAATTTCTGCAGGTAATGCATGAAAGCAGATAGGGAAAACTTAAAAGGTCAACATCTGCTGTCATGCGGGAAAGTTGCAAAATTTGATTGGCCAGTAAATGTCAACACCATGTTCTAAAATCTACATGCTATCCTTTCAATTTAATCTTAGCTTGCAGCCCAGATAGAGATCATGCAGCATGTTTCAAAAACCCTTCAGTTTGAAAATGGAATTGTATGATTGCCCTCCCATGGCAATAAGGCACTTGTAAATTACAAACTTGTCATTTAATCAGTATAGTGGGTAGTACAACTCCTGTGACTTTTTATATCAATTTTCAGGGAATGCTGAAGAATCCATAATGATTACATACCATAAAGAACTGCAGTTCCAACTGTTGCCATGGTATTATGTACTCCTTTTTTTTAAAAGTAGTGACTAGAATGTAAACCAGATAGAGAATCTAATTGATTGTCCCCTGCACCTCACAGAGATGCTTTATTTTTGTCTCTGCTTTGTTCTCTGTTTTGTCTCACAATATATCAGACTCAGAACTACATTGTTTAGTGCGTTGATGGTATTAATTTAGAGAGCAGATGTACTTTCTAAAGCAGAAATATGATGACTAGCTCTAAGCAAATGAATAAAAATATCTTCTTTGTCTAGATGGCAAATAGCAGTGGTTGTTGGAAAGCATATCCTCAGCTTATGTTTATGTAAAATTTTCTGTAAATCATAAGGCGATATTGAAGCAGAGGAAGCTAGAGACAGAGAGGGAAAGGGGGATTGCATGTGTCCACATCAAAATAGCATAAATGATCATGTATAGCATCAGCACTAAAATGTGACTGCAAGCTTGTGTTTCTAAATGCATTTTAAATTACCATGCTAGATGTCATACTGTACTAATTGTAAAGCTGCACTGTAAGGATGATTCTGAATTTTTAGGTACAGGAGGTTTCATACTGTCTGAGGAAATGCTGTGCCCTGTTATACCCAGCCTTTCTGGGCTTTGCTTTATATCACCTAGCCCTGATGTGTCTTTTCACTTCTATGGCTTGCCTGAAATGTAGCATGATATAATTTGCTCAATCCATCTCATCCAGTGGAAAACTAGTGTAGCTAAAGGAAAGCTACATTCTTTTCTTAGTGAGTCAAAGATGAATTGCTGTGTGAGCCAATGTGGAATAATTCCTGGAGGTGACTTAATAAGGCTAAAGTTATATCCACACCTTAAGAGAAGGAAACTTCCAGGGTGGAATGCAGTTCACATGCAAGGAATCTGTTCTATGGTAACTCACTAAGCAGCATAACCTGTAACCTTAGATGTTAGCAGTGACAGGGGAGCTTGGTATGTTGATTCTAAGAGAAACAACATGGAGGGTAAAGGGGAGTAAAGACACCACAACTAGGCTCTATGATATCACTGCAGGAATGGGAACTTGATGGTCTTATGGAAGCAATAAGATGTACAGTTGCTACCCTGAGCCAGGAATTTCTCATTTTTCTGTCAAAATCATGTCCTCTGTTGAACTTTGCTTATTATATTCTCATTTATAATACCAAAATACACCTCCATCCCAAAGGCTACCCACCTCTAAAATGCGACCACACCTCACTGAGTATGCACTCTGAATTTCTGCTACTTTATACCTTTAAAAGCATAGGAAGGTGATTTTACACCAATCATAATAAAGGTATGTATGACTAGAGTCACTTGAGCCCCACCCAAAAATAAAAAATTGCATAAAGATGGCTGAAGAGAGGGCAAATGATTGGGAAGGTACCATAGCAAACAAGTCAGCAAGATACCATTGCAAACTAGCCAACTTCTGGGATCAGTTGATGGGCTGAGCCTTGCTTCCCCCTGCAAAGGGTTGCCTATTAGGTGAGTTTCCAACACTTGGTCATATTGAGTTCCTCCCCCTAAAAATTAGAAATCTCTACAGAGTTGGTTTTTTTAATTTAATGCATTTGTAGCCAGGCTGTATTACTTATATTCTTGATACTTGCATGTGCTTGGCAGACAGTGTATTTATCACCAGTAATCTAAAAGAACCTGCATTTCTGTTGCTTCAATAATCTGCACTATTCATTAATCTATCCATGAGCATTTCCATTGGATGTGACCAAACTAAATTATCACCATGCTAGTCCATTGAACACAACTAGACTGAAGGTGCATGGCACTATTTGTGCATCCATAATCGTGTTGGTTCGATACATTGAACGGCACCTGGATGTATAGTGCCAAGTTGAGCACCACTCAGACTCTAAACCCAGTCCAGCACTTGCTGTGACACTGCAAAGTTCCTTTCATTTTTTTGTATTGTTTTGTGAGAGACTGCCAGGAGATAGCTGTGCAAGAATCACTCTAGATAAGCCAAAACAGTTGTTATACCTTTGTGTATTGACAGCATATAGCAAGTGATTAAGGAAAGGAACTATGTCCTGGATTTCTATATATATTTATAGCAAACTTCAGCCTGCGTATGTGGCAAAAAGCAGAGATGTAGGTGAGAATGAAACCATGGAGGTGGTGTTTTCAGTGCAAAGGCCTGTATAGAAATAATTTAAAATACTTTCAGAGCTGGATATAAAAATCTCAGATGTTTGCAGTGATTTTTAAAGGAAACTAGTTAAATAATTGTATTTTTCCTACCAAAAGCATATGGAAATTCAATAAGAAAATCACAGAAGAAACATTTGGGAATTCCAGAATACAAGAGTATCACTTAACTGTTTCTACTTTTTTATTTACTCCTCCACTGTCCACTGCTATTTCATGTGGGATATGATGTTCTGTAAAAAGGTATGAAAAGTTATCAAGGTCTTCAGATTTCTAGTACTAATACAGAAGATTCCCAAAGTTCCCTACTCCTTTTTAAATATATGTCTAAAGAATGATGATTAAAGAATAATCAAATATTAGACAAGATTATTTATTGTGAAAGTAAATCATAGAATCACAGAATCATTAGGGTTGTAAACGATCTCTAGGATCATCAAGTCCAACCTTCATCCTAACATCTATCTATCTATCTATCTGTACACTAGACCTCAAGTGCTACGTCCACTCGTTTTTTAAACACCTCCAGGGATGATGACTCCACTACCTCCCTGGGCAGCCTGTTCCAGTGCCTAACCACTCTCTCAGTGAAGAGTTTCTTCCTAATATCTCATCTAAACCTCCCCTGATGCAACTTGAGGCCATTGCCTCTCGTTTTATCATTAGTAATTTGGGAGAAAAGACCAACATCAGCCTCGCTACAACCTCCTTTTAGGTAGCTGTAGAGAGCAAGAAGGTCTCCTCTCAGTCTCCTGTGCTCTAGACTAAACAACTCCAGTTCTCGCAGCCTCTCCTCATAAGGGATGCTTTCCAGAGCCCTCACCAGCTTCATTGCCTTTCTCTGGACCCACTCCAGCACCTCAATGTCCTTGTACTGTGGTGCCCACAAGTGGACACAGTACTCAAGGTTTTGTCTCACGAGTGCCCAGTACAAGGGCACAGTCATCTTCCTACTCCTGCTGGTCACACCGTTTCTGATACAGGCCAGGATGCCACTGGCCTTCTTGGCCACCTGGGCACATTGATGGCTCACATTCAGCTGGCTGTCCACCAGCACCCTCAGGTCCCTTTCTGCCAGGCAGCTTTCCAGCTGTAGCATTGCCTGGGGTTGTTGTGACTGAAGTGCATGACCCAGCACTTGGCCTTGTTAAAACCTCATCCCATTGACCTCAGCCCATCTCTCCAGCCTGTCCAAATCCCTCTGCAGAGCCTTCCTACCCTCAAGCAGATCGACACTGTCACTTAATTTTGTGTCATCTTCAAATTTACTGAGGGCGCATTCAATCCCCTCATCCAGGTCATCGATAAAGATACTAAACAAGACTGGTCCAAAAACTGAGCCCTGTGACTGGTTGCCAACTGGACTTTAACTCTGTTTACCACCACTCTCTGGGCCTGGCCATCCAGCCAGTTTCTAACACAGCAAAGAGTCTGCCTGTTCAAGCCTTGAGCCACCAGTTTCTCCAGCAGAATGCTGTGGGAAATGGTGTCAAACACCTTACTGAAGTCCAGGTAGACAACATCCACCACTCTTCCCCCATCCACTAGGTGGGTCACCTGATCGTAGAAGGAGATCAGGTTACTTAAACAGGACTTGCCCTTCATGAACCCATGCTGACTCGGCCTGATCCCCCTGTGGCACTTGCCACATGATCACCCCCAAGATGAACTGTTCCATAATATTCCCTAGAACCAAGGTCAGGCTGACAGGCCTGTAGTTCCCCAGATCCTCCTTCCTATCATTCTTGTATATGGGTGTCACATTGGCAAGCCCCCAGTCATCCAGGACTTCCCCAGTTGACCAGGATTGCTGATAAATGATGGAGAGAGGCTTGGAAAGTTTCTCTGCCAGCTCCCTCAGCACCCTCGGGTAGATCCCATCTGGCCCCATAGACTTATGGGTGTCCAGTTGGCTTAGCAGGTCTTTCACTACTATTTCCTGGATTGTAAGGGGATTATTCTGATCTCCATCCCTATCTTCCAGCTCAGGGGACTGAATACCATGAGGATAACTGGTCTGACTATTAAAGACTAAGTCAAAGAAGGCATTAAATACCTCAGCCTTTTCCTTATCCTTGGTAACAATGTTCCCCCTCACATCCAATAAAGGGTGGAGATTCTCCCTGGATCTTTTTTTTGTTGTTTATATATTTGTAAAAACACCTATTATATCTTGCAGCAGTGGCCAGGCTGAGTTCTAGCTGAGCTTTTGCCCCTCTAATGTTCTGTCTACACGACCTAACTAAATCCCTATACTCTTCCCGAGTAGCCTGCCCCTTCTTCCAAAGTTGGTAGACTCTTCTCTTTCTCCTAAATCCTAGCAAAAGCTCCCTGTTCAGCCAGGCTGTTGTTTTCTCTGCCAGTTTGTCTTATGACACATGAGGACAGCCAGCTCCTGTGCCTTTAAGAGCTCCTTCTTGAAAAAAGTCCAGCCTTCCTGGACCCCTTTGCCCTCTAGGACTGTACCCCAGGGGACTTTCTCAACCAGAGCTCTAAACAGGTTGAAGACTGCTCTTCGGAAGTCCATGGTAATAGTTTTGCTGACCTCCCTCCTTACTTGGACAAGGATTGAGAATTCTATTATTTCATTGTCATTAAGCCCAAGACAGTCTCCAACAACCGCATCAGCCAGCAGACCTTCCCTGTTTGTAAACAAGTCCAACAAGGCACCTTCCCTGGTGGGCTCACTTAGTAGCTGAGTCAGGAAGTTATCTTCCACACACTCCAGGAATCTCCTAGACTGTTTCCTGTCTGCTGTGTTATATTTCTAGCAGATGTCTGGTAAGTTGAGGTCCCCCACAAGAACAAGGGCTTGTGATTTTGTGGCTTCTGACAGTTGTCTATAGAATAATTCATCAACATCTTCATCCTGGTTGGGTGGTCTATAACAAACTCCCAACAGGATATCCACCTCGTTGGCCTTCCTCAACTTTACCTATAAACATTCAACTGGTCCATTACACCTGTTGACCTCCATGCAATCAAAACACTCCCTAACATAGAGAGCCACCCCACCACCTTTTCTATCTTGCCTATTCCCTTTGTAGAGCTTATAGCCATCCATTGCAGCACTCTACTCATGAGAGTTGTCCCACCATGTTTCTGTAATGGTGACTACGTCATAGCAGTTGTGGTGCACAATGCCTCCCAGCTCCTCCTGCTTGTTTCCCATGCTGCATGCATTAGTGTAAAGGCACTTGAGCCAAGCTAATGACTTAATTCCTAACCATGGCCTGCCACCCTTAGGCTCAACTCTAGCAGGCCTAGTTTTATCCCCTTCCCCCTTCAGACCTAGTCTAAAGCCTCTTCAATGAGCCCAGACAGCTCACGCATAAGGATTCTTTTCTCCCTTTGAGACAGATGAACTCCGTCTGTTGCCCGCAGACCCCGTGCAGCATAAATCTCCCCATGCTCAAAAAACCCAAAATTCTGTTGGTGGCACCAGCCTCTCAGCCACATGTTAATCAGGTGGGTCTTCCTTCCTCTTTCAGTATTCATCCCTGCCACTGAAAGGATTGAAGAGAACACCACCTGGGTTCCTGAACAACATTGTTGCTGTATAGAATTAAGTTGACATGTAATAGAAACTGGCAAAAAAAGGGGTTTATTGGTGAACAACCTACTTTACACAAAGAATGTTAACTGAAATAAGATAACGGGGGAAAAATATTAACAGGAAAGTATTAAAGACAAAGTCCTACCCATTAATAAAGCACCAAAGGCTATCAGTGATTATAAGCAATGAAGACTCTGCAAAATAAGAAACAAGGCAGTGTAATCATCTGCTTCATACACTTGGGAGAGCACATTGGCGAGAGGTCCCTCACCTCTGCATAGTGTCTTGCCCTGGAGCAGGAGGGGGAATACAATTATGTCTACAGTAGCACTTTTGTTTCTTTTTTCTACTGTTGCCTTCCAAAACCAATAATCAGAAGATTTTGTAATTCTAGGGACAAACACTGGACACATTACACCTTGCCATACAAGAAGTAGTTCCTTCTTTTCCATTGGAAAAGCAATTTCCTTCTTTTTCATTGAATTTTTCCATGAGAATAGCCATAGGGAAATTTTATATCTCTGCCTAGTCATCATCAGTACAAATGAATTAGCTCCACCTCAGCACAATAACTTAAAAAAAAATATTTTAAAATGTTTTAAGACAAAATATGCTGAGAACACTCTGATTTTCTTTAACATGGTTTCCCATAATGGATTTTTTTCCTTTTATCTTTTTACCTTAAGAAAAAATCTGAAAATAATTTTGCCAAGTTTTAAGTCTGTCTCTGTCTCAAATTCTTCTGATTTTTTCCAAGGCAATAATGTAGTCTACCTGTAATGATTTGACTAAGTATATAGTTCAAGAGATGTGTGTTCTTGCAGAAGGACTTTTCAAAATAGTGCCAATCACGGGTGCCCATCACTTTTTAAAGGAGTTTGAGTTTGTTTGTTCCCCATCTAGCAAATAAGTGTAATGACACTGCCTGCCTTAGGAGAGTTTTTTTCAAGACTGTGAAAGGGTTCTTTTATACCAACTAGATAGGAAGCTGGGATAACACCCTGGCTTTTCTTCTGAAACCAAAGAACCCTCTCCAAAAAAACATGGGGAAAAAAAAAAAGGAATTCTGGGAGATGTACTTTCTCTGATCTGATAATTAAATTTGCTTGTTTATCACTTTAGAAACATGAAGGATATTAATTTTTAACTTTTTTTCTCTCATAGAATCACTCATAGAAGTACAAGAGAAGTGAAGTAAAAATGTTTTCAAACTTCTATGAAAAGGTAGGAGTTGATCTTACCAAAATGCTCTTTACATGTTTATTTAACCACTTTTGGAGATGGTCTTGTCTCTCTTACTTGCTTAAATATCACATGAAAGAAACCAGAATTTGGATAAGCCATCAACACCTGTGCCAACTCTCTTCCTAAAACAACCTAGAACATCTGACATGTCTGACCTTCAGCCTAAGAAAGGCTTTTGGGAGAAAATAAAAAATCTAGCTTCAATCATGTTGCCTATCACTTTTTCTCCTTGTAAAAATATTCTTAAGCTTTCTGATAGTGAACAATATGTTGGAATTTCAAAGAAATACCTACTTTTTCTACCAAACCATCTGGGTGGTTGAGTAAACTAATATAATACTCTTTAAAGGATTCTAGGTTTCCAATAAATACGTGATTTCTGTTAATGATAAAAGTTTGAACCTAAAGTAATTGTAAAAATTAGGTTGCTTTGCACTTTATCGTTGTATATATTGATGGATGCTAACAAATACCTTCTATCACTGAAATTTGCAATGCCAAAGTCCAGCAGGATAGAAGACAAAGCTGTTGTCCCCAGACATGTTAATTTTAGTTTGTCCCCCTGAGTAAACAAAGTTCTGAAGTAGGTATTTGCTTTTGCCTGTCTCTGAAGCTCAATCACAAAAGTATATAGAAGAATAGAACAATTTTGTTGAATATCTGCTAAAGATAAAGTTATTATGAGAAGACCTTGAGTATCACACTACTGTTTAGTATGTAAATTCCCTGAATAAAGGTAAAAAGGGCAAATGAGATTGAGAACACTGTTGTCTGGTGAATCTTGAGATTGATAATAGCATACTGTCTTAATCCACTCCTATTGTTGATGTTCATGTCATTATATAGTCTTAAAAGATTTTTCTATATAGCTGGACAAAATACTATCAGCAAAAAAAGATCTTGTGCACCAAATGACTGAGTTACGCATGTTAAGAGTGACTTCATGGTTCTGTTCTGAATGAGTTACATCTTTTGCCTTCCATGCTTCACAGAGGAAATGAGTTTGCTTTTGCTGTTAAAAGAAAAAATAGCTCCTTCAGCACAGGGACAGGCCAGGATGCCAGCTGTTACACAGGTGTATTCCTTGCAGCTACATCTGAAATACCAGTGTTTGCTGGTAACCACTGACCCTCCCTTTCTGTGGGATTTTCTCTAGGATGTGTAGTCGGAGGAAAGGGTTGCATTTTTTCCTCTGAAGTTGAAATGGGCTTTTGTCTAATCATTCCATATGTTGCATATTCTGGACCATCCCCATCACAGATGTTCCTCTCCATGCTTGGGTTTCAGCTCATTCGGCTTCAGCACTTGACTTTAAAAGGCAAACAAATCAAATCCCTTTCTTGAGGGTATAATGCATCATTTTCCCCTCTTTGACTGTGTATTATCTTCTTTTACATCCGATCACATCATCAAAATCTAACTTCCTGCATCTGTGTTGGCTAATTAGTGCCTTGGCTTTAAACCTCCTCCCATCAAAAATATACATTTTTTGAACTAGTCAGTATTTTTATTTATTTTATACAAAGTGTTCTGAGCACATTTAATGAAAAGAGGAAGAGTGATGATTTCTCTAAATTGGACACACCAAAGAGTGAGAAGATTATGGGATGCAGAAGCAAATAAACCAGTGACCTGGGGAAAAAAGAAAAAATGAGTAGAATCTTCTCACTAGGAGCAAGTAGGGCTAGTGCTTCAGTGGTGGCAATCAGTCAGGTTTTAATGAGAGATTTAAAAATCAAAATCACATTTGCTCAAAACATGTGAGAACTGTTAATGAGTTGACTTTAAACCTTTTTGAAAATGCTGTTTCACTGAGATTAAGAGATTTAACCAAAACAAAAACAAGGGAATGGAACTATTTTGTAGGCTCATGAGCAGAAAAAAGATTTCTTTCTATTGGGTGTATTCAGGTAAAACACTAATCTAAGCATGGTATGTCAGATAGGCCAGTCTCGTTTCCTTCGGTCTAAAATCATTTGGTAAGTTAGAATATTTCTTTTTAATGGCATTATTATACTGGCTTTATTAATAAACAGGGGTTTGTGTTGCTATCAGGTATATGTAATGAGTTGCAAAGTGTAGTCATACAGTTTCATAAATGGAAAAACTTAAGTAACAGCTTTAGCGTTAAGTATATGCTGTCATCTACTGGTCATTGTATGCAATCTTGTCTCCTACATACAGTCGTTATGTCACTTTTGCTGGAGAAACAGGGGATCAGGTAGAAGATAGCTTCTTTGCAAATGTCTTGATTGCTGTCTCTCTCTCTCCTAGGCGATGAGAAGGGTGAAAAAATAACTGGCCAATTATATGAACAGATACATTTTTAGGCTTTAAATGAGCACCAATTTGGTGTGGGAGGGAAATGAAGGGCCACTGTGATAAATGTAGCTTCAGAAATAATGTTTAGTCTCATTTTCTGGTTTTTGGGTTTGTTTTGTTTGGGTTTTTTTTTTTTTTTTACATTAATCAGAAGGTGGAGGCAATTGGCAACTTCAGATACTATGTATTCTGTGTATATAGAGGTTTTTTTATTTCACCCACGATGAGAACTACTCTACTGGATAGTTGATTGTTTTCAACCCATGTTCAAATGTTCTTTGCTTGCATTTCATGTTTGGTCATGAACCTCAATGCCCAAAGTCATGCCTGTAAGAGCTCACACTCCTTTGTCATATTAAGCAATGTGATTTCATTAGATTTTAATCATAATACTTCACCTATGCTAATAGAAACTTAAAAGTAATAAAAAAAGAAATGTCTCTGCTACAGGACAACATAGCAGGTGATCAACTGATGTGTTCTTGGGAAATGAGACTGTCTGCAGAGAATATAACTTCATTTGTCTCCATTGGAAACAACAGAGCATGGAGTCATTGGGCAGAGCCTATTACCAAGCCTTTATTGGAAGAGGGGGGAAAAAAAATGTTAATCAACTCTTGATTAAAATACATGGCTTAATCTCATCAGAGTTAATTATTTGAAGAGCTACTTGCTTCTCTTTCTTCCATATCAATGTAAACAGGGATCCATTTCAGCCATAAAAGCAGAAACAAAATGAGTGTGAGGAATCAGATGGTAATTATAGATGGGAGGAATGGGGAAGAAAGGTATAAAATTGTAGTTCTTGATGATGCCAAGATATATTTGTGTAGATTAAAATTTTCTTATGGTATATGTCATAGTTTGTTTACCAGCAGAATAGTGGAAGTGTACACTGTTAACGGCAATCAGATCTCTATATGTATTTTCTGTGTATCATACTTATTTACAGCACAGTTGCTTTAACAGTACCTAAAAAACAGCAACAAATAAAAGGACAATGCTCCTACTCTGTGAGAAATTTTAAGAGCATCTCCTACTGATGTATCATTAAGACCATAAAGGATGAGAAATAGACAAATATTTAGGTATTTAGCCAATAATCTTCATACTACTAAAGATGTTTCTAAACTTACTTGTAAATAAAAGTATAATTTGAACAATCTTGAAGGCAGCCTTTATGTGTAGAAGTCCTCTAAAAATTCTTTGAAAGATGGATCCAGCACTGAATTTGCTTAGAATACCCTCTGTACAGATTGCCATTTTTATTTAATGCTCTATTTTCTTATATTTCTATGATAATATCCATAAAGTTTTGCAGGGTTTTTCCCATAAAGATTTAATACATATGTGCTTTCTAGACTATAACCAGATAACTTCCTGAAAGGAATAAATTCCCCCTCGGTATCTTTCCACAGTCACTTTTCTCTGAGAAATTTGTGCAAATCTGTTTGAAACAAAACTCTTCCAGACCACATCTGTAGCTCACTTTTAATCTAGCCAGAATGCATTCAAATGTTACAGGCTGGTGTTTTGAGCAATGCTATAGACCATGTTGTTCTGGGGTCTGGTTAACTTACTTTGAATGATTGTAGTCCTGGTCATGAAGAAACCTTTATTGCACTGATAAAAAAAATGTTAAGAATCAAAATAATCTAATGATGGACAAATTGATGACAGCTAGGATAGGAAATACATCTTAAGAATATGAAGGACTTTCACACTAACCAGCAGGATGTTTTTCATGATCGTACACGCTCCTTCATGGCATTACTCACACAGTCTTTTTTTAGGTAAATATAGTGAGATGTTACATCCAGCTTTGAAAGAGTTTAACTCGTGAAACAACTTTCTGCGATTGTTTAGCCTATATAACTTAGGTATTTTATTTATTTTACTCCCTTTGATAGCAAATATTCTACTCACTAAGCAAATGGTAATTCACAACTTTACTCAGACTTTCATGTCTGGAAATCAACATGAGTAATAACAATTCTAATTTTAGGCATACATGCTGTAAAATCATATCAAATTACTGGGTGTTAATAAAAAGCAAGATGGTATCGCTTTTTGACAATATATCTCAAGTATCTTTGCTTTGCATTTTTGAACATGACACGTCTGAGTGTGTAAATAAGTACATATTTAAACATTTTTCAAAACATTTGCCTGTAAAGCAATATGCTCAAAATTACTTTTCTAGAACAGGAAGGACTAGGCAGAACTTGATTTTTTTTATATTCTGCTTTCCTTTTTTGTTTGAGCAAATCATATTTATTGCTCAGATGCAATGTTATTTATTTTCCAGTTTAATTTTTGCCAGATTTCTGCTGAAAATTGTTTGTTCTGGATGTAGATAGGTCCTAATACTTGAATGTCCAGACATCAGAAGATTCTTGCTGTACTCATGCCAGCCAAATTCCATATTAAATTTCCAAATTTACTTCTGGCTTTGTTACATTTTCATTAAAGATGTTCCTGATGGAGGTACTACAGCCATTTTAACCACGATTCTTCTGGATGTGGTTCTGAACTCACAATTAATGGCAGAAGAAAAAAGATCAGAAGAGGTCAAGAAGAAACAAGTGTTAGGATTTGGGTTTTCAAAGCCACATAGTTGAGTCAGGCTTTCTGGAAGTTAATGGGACTTGGCAGATGGCCCAAATTCAAAAACTTGTATCTGAAGTGCCAGTGGCCTGTGTAATCCAAGAATGCCAATGGCTGAGCTACAGCTATGTTATATTTCTGGAGAAAAGTATAAAAAAGGAATCTAATGTAAACAAGGCCTTTGGGAGCGAGAGCTGCAATTCCTCCCAGGCCCCTTTTGTGACCTTGGGGACAATGGGTGGGTGCTTTGAACAGGCACAGTGTTAACTCACAGCAGGGCCTGAAGTGATGCTATTTATGAGTTTCTGAAGTAAAGATTAAATGGTACGCAAATTCCCCTACTTAGTTGACTAAGGAAAGGAGATGAGATGCAGACATTATAAAATTGAATGGAATTGGCAAGAGTGTGTTTAATGACAAATTTGTCTTTACCGATGAAAAGTAACTTAAAAACATAGTCAAAGTATATAAAATGATCAGTGGTCTTTTTCCAGTCACATCATATTTGCACAATATTTGATGTGTGACTGAGCTTTTATTTACCTCTTTCCTAGATAACGAATAATTATGACATAGTATGTTGAAAATATATTTTGTGTAGAAATACTGAAACTGAAACGGCCTGTGATGAACATCAGGCTAAACCTGTGTGAGTGTTGGCTTTAATGATTACATTATGCATTTTCTTTTCATTTGCTAGTATAGCACCTGGTATATAGAAATACACTTTGTTGAGTCAAAGTCCTTAATTTGGGACCTAATCTATTAATATCAGTAGATATCTATTAATATTTA